>JAJLUR010000044.1:12160-43838 GCA_030674225.1 Blastobotrys terrestris
GCGGTTGTGTTAGGATTTTTCATCAAGTCTCACCTATTTGGGATTGAAAAAGATCAATACAATTGTTATCCCTATAAAACCGAACTAGCCCGTTGACCGCTATAAGGTCTTCACAGTAATTTATTTGCGCAAATAGGTATATATTTAGTAGAAACGTGTACGAATATGTAGTTAATAAATGAAGTGAAATAAAAAAAATGCATATCAGCAAAATTCTATGCATAAATAAATATTCGTTATCTGAACAATTGATATGCATATGCACATACACCAATTCTCATCAATTTCACTCTCCGACAAAAAGTGGAGGAATGCACTTCTATTACGTGAAATCGAAGCAATTGTTTAATTATGCTGGTAGCGTGGATGTGGGCATGATATCAGGCGCAGCAGTTGATAACAGCTCATTCCTTGCCGATATGTTAGGTCTGATGTCGTGATGCTAACCCTTTTACAATGTTGGCTTCCATAACGTATGATATATGCGTATGCATATTCTATAGGTGCACTTTTTGCAGATTCCATCAAATTGCTCCGCTATTATGCATGCACACATTACAAAAATTAATTTTATTTAAATAAAACAACAAGGGAACTAACCAACGAAATCTCCAAAATCATCATCAAATGGATCATTTCTCGAAAATTCTCCCTGCATACTGTTAGAATTATCCTTCCCAGATGATGGTGGCGGTGGTAACAAAGTTGGAACTGTATCTCTACCACTATCCGACCCAGTGGACGTACTCATACTTGCAGAAGTAACATTTTGCTTCTCACCAAAGTTAATATGAATTTTTTCTCCTGCTTTCAGAGAGAAATCTTTCTTTGGTTGATCCTCAACAGTTTTACTTTCGTCTTCGACACTTATATGCTTTCGAAAAGATTCCAATGCGATGTTAAATTCAAATGCAATATTTCTATCTTGAAACCCCAAACCAAGGACAGCATGTCGTTGGCCATCCACAACTCTAATAGCAAAAAATCTCGAGGAATCCATCACGGACTCGACTCCTTTCCCATTTGGTAGGTAGGGAGCTTTTGCAAATAATTCTCCACTGTCCTTATCTTCTAATTTGAGTTCACAGCCCAGCTTCTTAGTGTCGGGATTTTCAAGCTCTACTACTGTGAGACGCCCCTTCCAAATGGGATTGTCAACGTCCCATTCTGATGCCTTATGCCCTCTGTTCGATTTTAATGGAGGAATTGAATAAATATATGTCTCAGAAGTAGTAAATGTTGGTATTTCGAGGCTCATGCTTTTCCGTGTAGTCGTGTTGTGGCAATACTCCTTTGGGACTGCAAGTTGACGCTCCACTCCTTCCGACTTGTTCACCGAACATCAAGTGGGAACACACTCGCAAGTAACAATGGGTATCCAAGGATATGCTGACGATGGTATGTGTATATTGTAATACTATTTTTTTTTCTTTTCTTGGCTAATACTGATTCGTTTATTTAGATCTCATTGATTATGCCGATGAGGATTACAGCGATGAAGGTGAGTGGAATTTTCCATATTGCTTTTAATCCGGTACTAATACCATATCATTAGTATATGAAATGACGCCAGAAGATGAGGGTATGTTGATTAGAGAGAAGTGAAAGGAAAATGACTAATTGCTGTTTTATCTAGAGGACCTCATGGTTGGGTTGGCTGAAGTGAAATCAATGATCGGCGACCGAAAAATCAAAGACGACGATATTAAGGAAGCTCTGTGGCACTATGATTTCGATTCAGACCGTGCGTCAAAATATGTTTCTGATAGATACGACAGGGCAAATAAGCCAAAGCCCAAGCCAAAGTCTCCAACTCCCAGTTCTTCAGCTAATAGTAAGTTTGATACCAATGCTACGTGTGACCAGGACAATGTTTCTAAAGCTCGACTAGATAACAACCGGCCCAGTGGGGTGTCAAAGCTTGCATCTCTCGCTAAATCACGAAGCGAGCAAAATGACATTGATATTGATGAAGTCGGAAATGGCAACGGTGGTGCTTCGAAATTGGCTGGGTTTGCCAAATCTCGAAAACGGCCGGATCAGGCTGGTGGGTATTCGAGTAAGTTGGCACAATTTGCCAAAACGAGAAACCATGAACCGTTTACTTTCTCTACCAACTCCGGTTTAAAATCTTTGAGCATTTTGGGAAGACTATCCTCAGAAAACTCTTCCTCTTCTTCTTCTGCATTACAAAAGCTTGCCCTGTCAAGACAAAAACAAAACGAATGTCCCGCCGCTAAGCCACCGTCTGCTTCTAAGATTGCAATGCCTGCTGAAAGCAAGATAATGAAGAAACAGAAACCGATTTCCAGACCGCTGCCTGAAATCGATTTTGCCAATTATGAAGAAAGTGCAATACCTCTACTTCGAGGAACACCGTCGAGCTTTGGTGCCTTGTTCTGTGAAAACGATCTTGCTGCTGATTTATTGAAGAAGTCCCGTGTCGCTAACACCGTTTACTTACCTTTAGATTCTACTGAAATTAAACAGGCTTTCAGCAAACCAAGCCCCGACGATATGATCTTGTCAGCACAAAACAAAGGTGGATTTTCTACTAGATCGAGCGCAACCTCAAACGTTGAGAAGGATATTTCCAATCTATCGATATCGTCGTCTAACTCTGGTACCACTGGTGGTACCTCTACTAGTAGCAACACTCCAAAGGTGAAAAATGTAAGGAAACTAGATGTCGATAAGGAATTATCCAAGGCCGATATCAAACCTACCATTAATTTTGTTGTAATTGGTCACGTCGACGCCGGTAAAAGTACTCTTATGGGACGACTTCTGTATGATAGTGGCGCGTTAGATCCAAAGATTGTCAAGAAGTATGAGGAAGAAAGTAAGCTGAAGGGCAAGGGGTCTTTTGCCCTGGCATGGGTATTGGATCAAACGGAAGAAGAGCGAAACCGCGGAGTTACCATGGATATTTGTATCAGCTCGTTTGAAACTAAGAATTCCAAATTCACTATAGTTGACGCTCCAGGGCATAAAGACTTCGTTCCAAACATGATTGCTGGCTCGGCACAAGCGGACTATGCAGTTCTAGTTGTAGATGCAGCTACAAATGCTTTCGAATCTGGGTTTTCCCTCGATGGACAAACGAAGGAACATGCAGTCCTCGTTCGTAGTCTGGGAGTTGACAGTATTATTGTAGCTGTTAATAAGTTGGATACGGTTGATTGGTCTAGGGACCGTTTTGAGGATATTAAGATTCAATTGACAGAATTTCTAAAGAAGATTGGGTTCAAGGAGCAAATATCATTCATCCCTACAAGTGGGCTACACGGTGATAATGTTGTTAGGGCTTCTCGAAATCAGGGGCTGTCTTGGTATACTGGCAAAACACTGTTGGCCCAACTAGAAAAGAACAATGAATCAGCCGGACGCAAGGATCACAAAAAGGATTTGAGGATTATCACCTCCGATGTTGTCAAAGGTTCGAATACGAGTGATGTCTCTGTCATAGGAAGGTTAGATTCTGGATCAATCCAAGTGGGCGAAAAAGTTTACATTTCACCGAGCGGTAAGATTGCCCCGGTGAAATCGATCAGTTGTAACAACGAGAAAAGCAGTTGGGCCGTGGCAGGTGATAATGTTAGCATTAATATGGGTGAATTGGAAAAAGATGATGCCATCGTAGGTGATGTTGTTTGTAATTTGGAGGCTCCCATTCCTAGTGCAAAGCGATTCACATGCCGAATAGTTGTATTTGACCTGAAAAGACCGATTACTTTGGGCACTCGTTTTATTATTCATAGGGGTCGAATTAATGCTCCTGCTAAAATTTCTAAAATCATTGCTTCGCTTGACAAGGCAAATGGACAGGTTATCAAAAGTAAACCCCGCCATTTAACCAGTGGACAAGCTGCCATGGTGGAAATTTTATTAGAATCTCGAGCCATCCCGTTAGAACAGTTCAAAAATAGTAAAGAGCTTGGCAGAATTGTTCTACGGAAAGACGGAGTAACCTGTGCTGCTGGAGTTGTTGATGAACTGGTGGAATGATCTGTTATATATGGATGAAAGTTAGTAATCCATTGTTTTGTATCTACAACCAAGTGTCATAAAATAGTAATAAAAGCCCTATAATGACAGAAGAATAAATTATAACCTTTGATGCAAATCTATTACGAGCTCCTGCGGAGGTCAATTGTTTATTCCCTGCAGTCACATCCTCGCTTGTTTGGAACGCATTTTCTATAAGCCCCTGTATCATATCATTTTGGGAAGATAAATGAGTGGCCAGGTTTGTTTGCAACTGGGAAATTTCGTACATGCTCTGTTCAGCGGATCGCGCCTTATCTAGCGACAATTCAAGTTCATCCAACAGTGCATTATTTTCATCCATCAATTCTGATTGAAGTTCCGGGCTTATTGTTTGCTCAAAGTTAGATTGATCAGTTTTTTCCTGTTCAACTGCTGATAAATTGTAATGGTAGTTTTTACCAATATTATTTTCAGGAACGCGGTGAAATGTACTTTTGGCTTTCTCCAATTGGCGAGAAAGACGTATCTGCTGTTGTGCCGCATGATCATCAGAAACTGACTTTAATAAATCATTTAGATACCAAAACATACCGGCTCGATGCAACTGAACCGTTTTTTCGGTTCCTTCAGCTTCCAGGTCCTGCATAAACCGTGACACGGCCGAGCGATTGTTATATCGGTCAATCCTCTGTTTTTCGAGGTCTTCTAATGCTCTCAATCGACTGGTTTGCTGCTGTAGTATCTTTCGAGCTTCATAATCTATCTCATCGCGTTGTTTATCTGTCATTGAACCGCTGATGCCAATTCTCGTGCTGTTGGAAAGGTATGCCGGCCTGATACTTTTCAGAAAAGATTTTAAATCTCTGACGATCTTGGCCATGCTGAGGCACTCCCCCGTTAGTTTATCCTGTGGGTGTGGTTGGGGTGTTGTATTCCTTCCAGCATTCGGACCCAATTCCTCTCGCTTTTTTCTGCTAAGCTCCATAAAAATATGGGTTTGGTCACTCATCTTGCTGAACTAGATGTCATATACATGTGTATATATGATATATAAGATAGGATAAAAAAGCAGTTTCAGCGAAGTAGTCGGTAAAAACGGCCCTTAGGTGATGATTTGTGTGTTTCGTGGACCGTAGAGTTACCCGGTACAGTTAAACAATTAAAACTAGGCCAGTTGGGACGAAAATCCCAACCTCGGGACGCCGGCGAGAAACCACCAAAAGAAAAATTAAAATTGGTAGGGAAGACGAGTTTCCTAACCACATTTATACAAGCACAACCGCTTATTGTATACTGGTATGTCAAGTTATTCAAGTCGAAGCAGCTCACATAGAATGCGCTCTAGGTCACCTCGATCTTCTTCAAGATCTGCTTCCGTGTCGCGACGAGAAAGCCACTATTATAGGAAACGCGATGGACACAGGTCATCTCGACATCGAAGCCCTGATTACCGCCGCCACCATGGTAGTGGCAGTGGTAATAGTAGACGCCGTCACAGGCGAGATTATGATGATGATGATGACGATGATGAATATGAAAGGCATCGTCGGCGGTATCGCAATGATGATGATTATGATAGGCACCACCGCCATCGTCGCAGACATAGCAGATATCGCACGGATGATGACGATAAGCGCCATCAAAGCAGCAGAGACGGTGATAATGTTGAACGAGAAAGGACGTCTCATGAAGCTGCGGAATCATTTCGTACTGCTACTGCACAAGGAGAGGATAGTAAGTCTAAACAAGAAAAAGATGTTAATGATGCGTTAGAAGCAGCTAAAGCTACAGCAGCCAGGATCAACGCCCAAATCTCTGCCAAGTTTGGAGAAGTGCGAGAACAGAGTAAGACAGCAAGTCCCGCCCCAATGCTTCCTTCTTCAAAGAGTGCTTCACCTCCCGGAAATTCATCTAATGGTTTGGGTGCTGCAGAAGAAAATAAGGCACAGAAAAATGCGCTGTTTACAAAATCCATTGAAATCAATGACTTACGAAACAAATATTTATTAACCAAGACGGAAACACAAAATCAAATTGAGCAAGAAACTGGAGGAGTTATTAGGACGAAAGGGAAGTATTATCCTGATAAGTCAATGGCAACTGAATCTGTGCCAGCTTTGTATTTATTGGTAGAAGCTAATGATCAGCAAACTCTAGATAACGCTGTTACCAAGGTATATGAGTTTATCAACCAGGATATGGGAAGTTTGGTGGATGAGCGGCGATTCAGAAGAAGGGATCAAGAGGATGCTAACAATAACAATAGTAATAGTAGTAATGAAGAAGGGCCAAAGCGAGCGTCAGCTTGGCCTGAAGAACGGATTCCGATTGAGATCAATACACGTCGACCCGGTTACCAAGTCCGTGGATTTATCGTTGGTCCTGGTGGGCAAAACGTTAAACATATCCAGGCTGAGACTGGTTGTAAAATTCAAGTGAAAGGTAGAGGGTCGGGATTTATTGACAGAATCACAGGCCATGAAGACGACGTTCCATTGCACATCCATGTGGTTGGACCGGAAAAAGAAGGGGTTATGAGAGGGAAAGAACTTTGTCTTGATTTGCTCTCTGCAGTTACTGAGCAAATCGCAGAAAAGGATCGAATCGAATTTTCTATGCCGTCATACTATGAGCGCTATCGTCAAAAATCGCAAAGCCCGCCTAGAATGGGTCTCTCTCAACCTATGGGTTCGTCAGTGCCCCCGCCACCGCCTCCTCCAGGATCAAGTATTCCACCGCCTCCAGGAGCGCCTGTTCCCGCAACCAATTTACCACCACCGCCGCCGCCGCCCTCTTATTTACCACCACCTCCGCCACCGCCACCACCTTCAAATTTGCCTCCTCCTCCTCCACCACCACCACCACCTTCAAATTTGCCTCCTCCACCACCTCCTCCACCCTCTGCAAACTTGCCTCCACCACCTCCTCCGCCGTCAGCTAGCTAGATATAGGTTTTTATTGTGTCTGTCTGTAAGCAAGTAGCTAAGAAAACTAAAAGATGTTTTATGTATAGTCATAGTATTGCCAAGCCCCAATAGTGTTCTGTGGCAGTCCCCCTTTTCAGAATGAAACAAAATCATTCCTAACTGTGCTCATCCTATACTGGTCTGGTTAGGTGGGTTTACCTTGAAAACTATTAACGCGAATTACTTCATTTTGATCGATGTCATTATTCAATCCACCTTCCAGTAGCTAATGGCTCTCGAATCATCGGAAAATTTTAGTTAGGCTTTGCACTAAGCTGATTCAGGGCCCCTTCTGCCCGCGGAATCGATTTTTGTAACGTCCGCTTCGTGGTCTCAGAACTACAAGAGTTAAATGATGTAACGTCAATTCGGCAGGCAGATACCACTTACTGTTGACGTAGCTTATTAGAAGTTAAAAAGAGTGTTTCTAAATTCTGAATATTGATTTATCAGCATATCATTCATTGATCAGTCACTCAGCCAACTTACCTTTTTGAGGGTTTTGGTGTTTTCCTCCTGGTCACTGAATGTTTCCTGAGACTTGTGGAATGCCTACTAACGTTAGGGTCGCTAGAACTTAAAAATGCCATCATTATCTCTACGTACCGCTTGGCTACGGGGGGCGGCCTGAAATCTAATATCCTTAGTCCAAGACGACATTATAGGTAGCTTGGCATATGCTTATGTGCAGTTGCAAGAAAGCGGACCGATATGGCGCCGATTGCCCAACATCAAGCGAACCTGTACACCGGTAGTATACATCATTATTATCTATCTATCTTTTGGTCACCAATTTCTAAAGAGAAAATGTGTGAAATTTCGACTTCCACCAGTTTACATCTACGCCTGAAAAGGTGATTTATATGGATCAGATAGAGGGGTGGACATATGCACGTGCTTCGTGTATATAAATCTCATTGACTGAAGCTGCAATTGTATTTCGAGCGGCAAGTTCCTATTTGAAACGGCAGGATTATCGTGTAGAATCATATCGAATTATCGTTGGCTTTGTATAGGAGGAGATACACCAATGAACTTCAATGAATCCCAACGCAACGTTGAAGCCTGTAAACTTAAATCTCACCGTTAAAAACAGATTGTACAAAACTGTCGTAATCACCCTTGAAGTCAAGAACGGTTGGAATATATGGCTTCAAGTGGAAAAATAGAATTGAAAGAGCAACGTCATCTTTACAATTAAGCTTTTTTTTGTGAAGGTCAAAGATGGAGAGAAACTTGATGATTGATTGGCCAGGGGCCAGTACTAGGTCGTATAACTTATCATATTCCTCCAGCATGTACATGTTGACTGACACATCCCCGAAGAGGTAACGGATAAAACACCCCCAAGACATGGATCTTATCGCTGGGTTTTCGTGGCTCCACAATATCCAGTAATCAAATTTAACATGCTTTTCTTCTTGTAACATGACCACGCAGGCAAGTAATGAGGGCCACCTATCGTATGGCGCTCCAAAAGCCATGAAGATATGCTGCAATGTATAGATCTCATTTGTCCAGTTGACGCTAGGATCTCCAGTGAACCAACGCTTTGCTTTAAGCATACAGCAAAGACTTTTCTCATCATATGTGACGGTAACGTCACGCCTATGCACCCAATCATTCATATCATATATAAGTTGCGGAATGATTAATAAAATATCCCGTTTAGTTAGAAGAGTATGTTTCTGGTGCGTCACTTCTTTGTCTGGAACACAATAAGGATAATTATTGTACTGCATTCTTACGCCATTATTGTTGTTTTCCGGATCCGGAAGCCATTCTGTGCGTTCCTGTTGTACCCTGTGTTTCATAATGAATAGTTCATTTTGCATGTTTTCGAACATTTGATTATATTTCAACTGGTATCGCGAATACATGGTAGACAACTCTTTGATATACGACAGCACCTGAGGTTTATTTGAGTCGTTATTCCGGCAGGCATTTGGCTTTTGATCCTTTTGATCATGGTTGAAACTATGTTTGTTTGTTGGCATCTTCTCTACTTTATTATGAATCTCACGCGTGCAGGGGAAAGGACGCTCATCCAGTACTTATAAGATACAGCACAATATAATATGATAATTTTAAAGTTTTATTCTTCCATATTTATTTATTTTTCTTACCTTCGTTCACATTCTCTCACAGCTTATTGTTTTTGCTGCACCGAGAATCTTACCTTTCCTCTTTTGGAAAATTTTATGGACGAAAGTGAGGAGTATTGACGATGGTACACTTCGGAAAAACGCCAAAAAGTAAATAAATAGATAAAACCAATGATTGACCGTACTATTACGACACCGCGCAGTTAGGATGCAATTGTCGATGTTTTGTGACCGAAATGCAATTCATAACAGCATACACGCTGGTAATGAATTTTTCCCATCCAAATAATAACGTTAAATAATCAATTATCTATGGTCGCGACTATGCAGTGTACTTTCTAGCTTGATCCTTAACTTTTCTGTCGTACGCTTCTCGGTCGCGTCGATAGTCGTTAAACGCTTCAGCTTGTGCAGGAGAGTCCAAATTTGGATTATCCAAGAGCTCCTGGATTCCGAGCAATATCTGCTTCATAGTGAGTGCAGGACGCCAGTCTTCGTCCTCATTCAGAATACTTAAGCACACGGTCCCAGAAGGGTACACATTGGGATGATAAAATCCTGGCGGAAACTTGCATTTTGGTGGCTTCGTTGGATAGTCCTTGCTGAAGGCAATGGTCAATTTAAAAAGACCAGGCTCCCATTTAGTTCCAGATTTACCAGGTATACCAACATTCCAGTTCATTAGATCAAGAGATCCATCTTCTCCCTTGCACGGTTTCGCGTAAAACCCAAATGGATGATCCTTTCGCCACTGCTTTCTACACAGTCCTTGTTAGCTATTAGACATTCCGATAATAGGATGTTCTTACCGTTCAACTTGAAGTCGATTAAGTGTTAGCGACGACATTATGGTTCAAAATAAATATTGCAACGAGAATTATACACACACAAAACCAGTGATAGCCAGAAACCGAGACCTTTTGAGCGCTTGGGAGATTGCAGCTTTTCGAGTGTGTGTCTTAGGGTGGCGCGCATGCGCTCGCGTGGTTTAGAAGACTTAAGCTACCTAACTAGCTCTTCGAAATTGATGAATTCCAGCGAGCAATCGTTCATTAGCTGCACAGCTTTACTGTCTGCATAATTTTTTCCTGATCTAACACTAGATGTTTGGTTACCTAAAGCTGACTGGAATCATATCAATTGATAAAAGACACGTACACACTCATGTAACTGCAATTCCAAATATTGGCTAGTGGTCAGTTAACGAAAGCGATGACTGGATAGTCCCGAGATGTATGTAACAAGTAGTCTGTAGCTTGTAGCTTGAAAAAGATGGACCTTATACAAGCGTCCCTATCGTGAGGCGTATACTAGCTTTTTCAGCTACCAGCGTCATACTTATTTGTTATATCTTCACGCGCATTGGATGAACGCGGGCACATTTACCTCGGCGATACTTTCTTGACACAAATCTTTGTAACGGTACCTTTTTTCGACGTTGAAAATATTAAACCAAAAGAATGAGTAGTGCAGCAAGACCAGAAGATGAGGACGAGCTCGACGACTTGGATGACTTGTTGGACGACTTCGCCGATGAAGTGCTAAGCAAGCCACCTGGAGAGGACGCCAGTAAAGCGGAGAGCAATGAGTCAAAACAACCCCAGATTGAGCCTGTGGGGGAAGCCGACTCTAGCGCGACTGATAATAAGAACAAGAAAGGTGTCAGTGGCGATGGTGGAATAGGAGATCTCGACCCAGATATGTCTATTCCTGAATTGGATGAAGACTTTGCTTCCAAATTGAAGATAGGGATGGATGAAATACTGGGGGAAATGGATAACGACCCTGAGGCCAAAAAGACGTTTGAAGCTCTTATGGCAGGTATGGCACAATCAACCGGGGCTTCTGTTAACCATGGAGAAGTTGACAAGAAGAATAGTGCTGGGGATGGTTCTAGCAGTAGCAACGCGAAACCAGAAGGCTTTCAAGATACCATTTCCAAAACCATGAACCGATTAAAGGAATCTGGTAAGGAAATGGACGACCAACAAGCAAACTCAGGGTCTGATCAGGACTTCTTGGCCAAGATGTTGAAGGAACTTGAAAATGTTTCTGGTGAAAACATTGACATGTCGAATCTGTTGGATGAGATGTTGGAAGAATTATCTTCAAAGGAAATTCTTTACGAGCCAATGAGAGAAATGAATGAGAAGTATCCTGATTGGCTAAGTAAGAATGAAACCAAGTTAAGCGCTGAAGAGTTGGAACGATATAAAAAGCAATATCAAATTGTTAAAGAGATCTGCGATAAGTTTGAAGATCCTAATTATTCTGATGATAACGAAGCTGACAGAAAGTATATTTCTGAACGAATGGAATCTATGCAAAAGTCTGGCGCTCCTCCTAATGAATTGATGGGGGATTTGACATCCGGTAGTATTCCTGGTATGGATTTTGGAGAAGGTGGGATGCCAAAACTACCGGATGAACTGGAGAATTGTAATGTACAGTAATCGAATACAGATATTCATATATGCGTGGATATAGCAAAGTGATATATGCATATGACTTAAAATCCTAATTTTTTTTTTTTTTTTTTTTTTACATCAAAAAGCGTTTTCCGCCTTATACACACTGAAAGAACTAACCGAAGTCAGAATGATTAAGAGGCTACTTTTCACAACTATTGTCATCTTTTAGCAGAGAGAGCTATACTCTAATTCTTAGTCCGGCCTGCGGAACTGTCTTCAATTGAGCGCATGTATGCATATGCATATGTGTGGCTGTTGGGCCCATCGGGCCGATGGCCTAACATAATCCCTCTCCCCCCTTATCGTTGAAAGGCAGGAGACCGTATTCAACAGCATTAATTAATACTACACGATGGGTAAGTTGCTGCCAAATTATCTTATTTTTTTGTTTGTTTTGTGTTTATTTCTTCTTCAGACAACTAACAGCATTGGGGATATAGACAAGGAAGTCCAGAAAGGATTGAGCGATCGATTGTACGACAAACGAAAAGTTGCGGCCCTAGAATTGGAACAAGCCATTCGAGAGTGCCTCGTAGCTGAAGATCGTAACAAGATCAAACTGATAATCGACCAACTTTGCCGCGATTTTGCATATGCAGTTCACCACCCAAACGCAAGGAATGGTGGACTAATTGGGCTGGCTGCTGCTGCCATCGCCTTGGGTCAGAACGAAGTTGCAGCATATTTGGAGGATATAATTCACCCAGTTCTGGCATGTTTCGGAGATCAAGACGCCCGTGTAAGGTACTATGCGTGCGAAAGTATGTATAATATTGCAAAAGTGGCCAAAGGAGAGATATTGTTTTATTTCAATGAGATCTTTGATGCGTTATGTAAGCTGGCTACTGACTCCGAGCCGTCTGTCAAGAATGGAGCCGATTTGTTGGACAGGCTTATCAAAGATATTGTGGCTGAAAAAGCAGCTACGTACGTTTCTGTTATATCGAGAAGTGCACCCGTTGAACCAAGCCTGAACGAGGAGGCTGATCCTAGCAAACCAACTATCTCTCAAGAATTACCACAAGACGAAACCACTTTCTCGTTACCAAAGTTTATCCCGTTATTGATGGAAAGAATATATGCAATCAATCCATTTGCAAGAATGTTTTTGGTATCCTGGATAACTTTGTTGGATTCTATTCCTGATTTGGAATTGATATCTTATCTTCCTTCATTTTTGGGTGGTTTAATTTCCTTTCTTAATGATCCTAATAAGGATGTTAGGGTGGCTACGCATGCTGCATTAGATGGGTTTTTACACGAAATTCGAAGGATTACAGATATCAAAAAGACAGTGGCATTAAGTAATGAGAGAAAGCTGATGAAAAAATCCAGCAGCATAATGTCTTCTATTAAGAATGGACCTGCGCATCAACAGGATGACAAAGATAACTATGAATCGCCCAAAACTGATGCGTCAGATTCAAGGGAAACAGATCACCAACCACAACAACAGCAAAGTGAACAAAAAACCACAACCTCCTCTTCACAGACTGGTCAGGATTCTGAGGATGAAGTAGATGACGAACTAGATGGTCTGTATATCCCCGGGCAAGATGTCCATATCAATTTTGATAAGGTCATTGAAATTTTAATTTCACATCTCGACTCTTCAGATGAAGAAATCCAATTGACTGTTCTCAACTGGATTGAGAATTTACTGGATGTGGCACCCACTTCATTGTTGCCTTATGGACCAAGATTCCTTTCTGTATTGTTACCAACAATGGCGTACGAAGGCAACGAATTGAGGCATGCTGCCGAAAGAGTCAATCACAAACTTCAAATGTTGATCATGGAGCTCCCTGATGGCGGAACCGGTGCCGTTGATGATGACGGTGAACATCACTTGTCATCTGAGAAGCTCGACTATCCGGCAACTGTCAACTCGCTCACGCTGCATTTTTTGAATGAAAAAGAAGAAACTCGAGTGGCAGCCTTGGATTGGTTAATTATGCTTCACCGAAAAGTGCCTAAACAAATTTTGGCAATTAACGACGGTACTTTCCCAGCACTATTAAAAACGCTTTCGGATCCCTCAGAACAAGTCATTACTAAAGATTTACAGTTGTTGGCTCAGATCTCATATAATTCTGATGATGAGTACTTTACTGCTTTCATGGTTAATCTATTAAACCTCTTTTCGACCGATCGGAGACTGTTGGAAACCCGTGGTAACCTTATAATTCGTCAGCTGTGCATAAGCTTGAACCCAGAGCGCATTTATCGAACCTTAGCTGAGATCATTGAGCAAGATGATGACATGGAATTTGCTAGTATTATGGTTCAAAACTTGAATAACAATCTGATATCTGCACCTGAATTATCAGACTTACGAACACGGCTTCGAAATCTGGACAGTAAGGATGGAATTCAGTTTTTTGTTTCGTTGTTCAAATCGTGGTGTCACAACTCTCCTGCTGCATTATCCCTATGTCTTTTAGCACAGGCATATGAGCACGCATTTTTGGTTATGCAAATTATTGTGGAGTTTGAGATTACTGTGAGCTTGCTAGTTCAAATTGACCGATTAGTTCAATTGTTGGAGAGCCCTGTGTTCACCCAGCTTCGACTTCAGCTTCTTGAACCAGAGAAATATCCTTATTTGTACAAGTGTTTATATGGGATCCTCATGATTCTGCCGCAGTCCTCTGCGTTCAATACCTTGCGAAATCGTCTAAACAGCGTTTCTCCTATTGGCTTTATTCATTTGCCTCCAAAGGCTACTACTGTCAACAATTACAGCACAAACAACAGCCAACCGACTAATAGCAATAGTAACAGTTCAACCAAGGTAGCCAGCAAACTATCCTTACAATCGAGGGATGACGTTAAATGGAGCGAATTATTGGAGAAATTCAGAAATGTACAGCAAAAGCATCAAGAGACGCGAAATCATACATTTACAAAGTCCTTCTCCGATCTACGATTGTACAAAAATCCGTTGAGTACGGATGCCACAGCTACTGATAGTAACAGTAATAATGGTCCCAGGATTCAGAAACGTGGAGCTAAAAACAATTTTGTGCAGCAAAACGGATCTGGGTTGGTTATGAATAACACAAATTCCACGAGTGCTATGACCAAAACAAGTGCTAATACAACCCCATCTAAAGACGGCCCAATTCGCAGGTTCACTGGAAGAGGAACCTTCGGATTACGAAAGTTTGGCGAAGATAACGGCAATAAAAAGAAATAATAATGATGATGAGAGCATACGGTAATATATAGGCCCCTGTAGAATGAAATGTTTTTGAATTCGAATACATAGCTAAACATGCAAAAAAGAAAAACTTTGGGTATCATATCATCTGGAAACTAAAACAGATAGTTTCCGAGACAAGCTCTTCTTCGTTCCCGTGGAGTTGATAGAGTCGCTGGAATGGTTGCTGTTGTTCATTGTGGCACGTGACGACTTTGGTTGAACACGTCTCTTAGTATATTGGTTCGCCAGTTTTCTATATTCGAGATCTGTGCGTGTACGTTAGCTTCTGCCCACCAAAGTTTTAGCCGGTGCTTGTATATGTAAACTCACGATTTGAAATCTTGTCGAGGATTGACATTATTATAAAATACACTACCGTTGAAAGCAAATAAAAGGAGAGACTGCAGAGACAAGTTACACTTTCTCTGTGGAAGGAGAGAAAAAGAGGGACTAGAAAAAAGGAAATAACAAAAAAAAAAAAAACGAATGCAAAGAAGTGATGTTATAGCTACAGCTAGAGTCGTAACCCTATCTCTCTCGAAGAATGTATCCTACTAAAAAAAGAGAAAGAAAAAGAAAAAAAAAGCGTTGCCGATTACATAATATCTCACTAATCTGAATATTATTTCCCAAAAAGTAAAATGTTTATTACGATCTGTACGCGACAGACAAGCAGAATCAGTAGATCTATGCATATGCAAGATGGCCGTTTAGCTACAGGTAGTGTGACATTTGAAACGGATTTTTTTTTTGTCGGTCTTACTTCGCCTTGTCGTTTAAACTACTCTGATCTCCGTGAATCACTAGTTGGTAGAAGCTGTGCCTCGAACTGGGAGAACCTCTCATATAGGTAATACAAGGCTACCGCACAAATGAGGCCTATAGAGACCAGGGTCAGGACACCTGCGGTGGGCATGTCAAACATTATTATTGCCACCATATGAAGCAATGCATGTTTCATGTTGGCACCCACAAGTGCCATAGTCAGGGGTCCGCTGGTCTTATTGACAGCATATGCCAGGCAGTGTATGCCCGTCGCCAAGAGTCCGTTGAAGACTATTCCGAGCGGAAATCTCCACTGTATCAGATCGGCAAACTGTGGTTCGTGATGGTATTTCAGCAGTTGGGCAGATTCGCCAGTGGCCACACTATATGCCAAAGACTGTACCAATACTAATGGAGCTACTCGGTAGAGAAGTTCTAACGGTCCTCCGAAGTATTTTTTTGGAGAAACGAGCAGTCTGTTAGTTGCGATTAGCTGTAACGCGTAAACTCCAGCACTCAGGACAGCGAAGATTAGGCCCCAAGGGGAAGAATAATAAAGACCGGGTTCTTGAAAGACGGACAAGAAGGTAAAAACTGATGACGCAGAGACACAAGCAAGCAGCTTCCAGTTGATGCTGTTATTGCTGGGGTTGTTTGTCTGATATACATCATCCACGGCTACTATGAAGAACGGAGCCGTTGACTTCAATACTAACTCAGTGCCAGTTGAGACTGCCTGCGATGACTTCAAGGACAACAATGTGCTCAGAGAGTACAACAGCGAATATGAGAGCAATATTCCAAAATCTTTTGGTTTCATCGACTTGTAGTAGCTCAGAAGTCCAAGTCTGTTGGTGTTGGTGGATTTTTTGTTGGTATGGGGTGCTTGGCTGTGCCTCTTCAACGTTGAAAAGCATACTACTATACAGAATCCCGTCTGGATCCCCGACAATACAAAGGGGAAAGGGAAAAGATCCAATATGATTCGATTTACCACCGTCTGTACTAAGCATAACGTGATATATCCGGCTAGAGACCCATATGTTGTTGTTGTACTGTCCTTCATAATGACAACGGTAGGGATAGTGGTGATGTGTATAGGCACACCGAAAAAGAAGAAAATAAAAACCGGACACCACACACGTATTACTGTTATTACTATAAGACTGCAACCAAGACCCTTCCGAAAGAGAAAAAGAAAGAAAATTTGTTTAATGTCTTGTCTTGGGAGACTTTCTTCAAACCATCATGTTTCAAATTAAGTTACTATTGATGTGTCTGTACTGCTGTGCTCCTAACCCTGTTTTGCTCTATTCGGAAACACGGATCATCCAAAAGACTGCAATTAAAAATGTATTGATATTACGATGCAACTATTGAAGGAGTTGGTCTCGGAAATGCTTCTGGTTGTTTTGGTGCTTGCTGCCCCGGACCTCGTAGTTCTGCTTCTTCTTTTCGTCCTTCCATGCCTGTTTCTGCAGTTTCTCTTGCACTGGGTCACGTGGGCGGACAAGGTTAGAAGCTCTAGCATCAACAGCCATGACAGTGCCTTGGCCCTCGCGAGTGATTGTAGACGGTCGAAGATTTTGTCTGTAGTATCGAGCCAATGATCGGTGGCCAGCTCTATATCCCGACGTCAGCGAAAGCTCATAACCCGTCTCATCTAGGTACAATGCATCTTCTTCTTCATCCAGTTCTTCATCGGACGAATCCTCGTCCTCGTCTTCACCATTGATATGAATGACTTCGTCACCATCTTCAAATTCTTCGTCCGACACATCTTCCCACCCTTCGTCTTCAGTCACCTTTGGTGATGCATTCACCTTCTTCTTCTTCGTCCCCTTCCTCTTGCTTCTTCCTGGGTTGTCACCATACGAGCTGGTGAAGTCATAGAATTCAGAGATTTCCAATTTCTCCTCCATTGTGTGATACGGAATCTTAACATGCTGCTTAGCCTTCATGTGCTGTTGAATGCCCTCAATATTTCGGCTCTCATAGTTACAGTATAAACACATTTTACCGAGCCCAATCTTTTCGCCTAAGTACTCAATAAGCCCCTTAAGGTCAACAAGGTACTCCCTCTCAGGGATAAAGAGTCCATATGTACGTCTCATGTATTCGACATTCTCCTCAACGTTGGCAAACTCTTTGCCGTCGACAAAACAGACATTCGGAGGAATCTGGACAGCCTGAGAAAGCTTTTGTTGGATCAGTCTCTCTTCCTCTTCATCTTCTCCTTCTGTCTCTGTGTCATCGATATAAGAAGTTTTAGTTGTGTTTCCTCCTCCATCATGGTGCTCTTCATCAACTTCTTCTCCTACTGGATCACCAAGAGAAAACGTGGACGAAGTCATACTAGTCTCACTCATGGCCGGACTAGCAGGTCTTTCTGGAATGCCGTTATTTTCTTCGGAAAGCTTAGCTTGTGCCATCTTCTTTGCCAATTTTTCTTCCTTCTTTTTATCCCTCTTGGTCTGTTGTCGTTGTCCGGAACTTCTGGCTGATGACCCTCGGCCAGTATTACTTTTTTGCATCTCTTGCAATTGTTGTTGTTGAAGCATCTTTTCTGCAAACATTTCAGAAGTAATTGGAGGAAGGTTGGCAACTTTACGTTTTAAATTGTATCTGTGCCAATCTGTCTTCATATGGAGCCGTTGTAAGTCTGCTGTCGGAAAAGTTAGTCCGCAGGTGTTACAAGTATAAACTGAGTCACCATCCCCCCTTGGAGGTTGTGTGCTTGTGATTAATTCCATAATGGTATCTTTATTTGTATTAAGAATATGGTTGGATTTTTTTTTAAAAAAAAAATCAGTGATCTTTCGGACAATTTTCTAATAAACCAATTTTATCAAAAAAAAAAAAAAAAAAAAAAAAAATCGGTGTCGGCAAACCGGTTCCGTCATTTTTGTTCTTGAATTCGCACTCATATTCAGTCATCATGACGTCCAGTCAGTCTGAATGTCTATGGATTTATTGGCAATTACTTCCCTGATGTCTGCGTAACATTACAGAAAAAAACTTATTGATTGGCTGATTGGTAGAACCAACCAAAAAAAAAAAAAAAAAAAAAAAAAAAAAAAAAAAAAAAAAAAAAAAAAAAAAAAAAAAAAAAAAAAAAAAAAAAACATATTTAAGTGTATATGTTATTATGCGCTGCCAGTAGCTGGACCTTTAAAGTGCTTCTTCAAAGGAACCCAGGTATCTTCATTGTACGTAGCTTGGACCTTTTCACATTCTTTGACTCCCCAGCTGGACAATCCAACCATAAAAGAGCTCTCAAACATAAAAGCAATGGACCCCTCGCCAACCTTCTTCGGCTTCAACTCCATCGTAGAGGCTACTTCGTAGGTATGAGCGTCGGGACCGTGCGAACCCATGACATTGTGTAGAGATGCTCCACCAGGTTGGAACCCGCCACCTTCCTTAGCGTCATAATCACCGCAGATAAGACCCATAAATTCAGACATTGTGTTTCTGTGGAACCATGGGGGACGGAATGTGTCTTCTTGAACGAGCCATCTTGGCGGGAAAATTACAAAATCAGCAATCGCAGTTCCTGGACAGTCACTTTGAGCTGTGAGAACGGTATAAATACTTGGGTCTGGATGGTCAAATGACACAGAGCCAATCACCGAAAACTTCCCCAAATCGTACTTGTAGGGATAATACAATCCGTGCCAACCAACCACGTTGAACGGTGAATGGCCCTGGGATGCTTGGAAGAGTCTCCCATTAAATTTTCCCAATAGTTTGTGTTCTGTTTGATCATCTTCATAGAAAGCGACAGGGATTTGGAAATCTCGAGCATTTGCAAGGCAATTAGATCCAATAGGACCCAGCTCCGGAAGCGAAAAATGCTTCTCATAGAGCTCCAAGATATAGCCTCTAATTGGCCCCTTTGGTAAGCTGACCTTGTAACGAATGCCACGAGGGATCACGGCAATCTCGCCAGGCCTGACGTACATTTTACCCATTTCAGTTTGGATGTCCATTTCTCCGGACTGGGGGACAATGAGAAAATCGCCATCTGCAGAAAAACATGCTTCTTTCCCCATGCTTTTCCCGGCTGAATAAATCAAAATCCCGATGCCGTGCTTGATAGTTGGATCACCGGCACCACCAAGATATTTCAATCCTTCAAAAAATGTTTTGGATTCGTCAAAGTCAAACGGATCCCAACGCATCTGGTTAGGGATATGATTTACCTTAACAGGATCATAATCTTGGGTTGAATTCAATGGCTTGAAAGTTGAATGGGCAGCTGAGGGGATAATTCTGTAAAACCATGTCTGTTTATTCTCCGCTCGTGGAGCCGTGAAGGCTGTTCCCGAGAGCTTTTCAGCATAAAGCCCCAGCGGGGCCTTCTGCGGGCTATTTTTCCCGACAGGGATAGCTCCTTTAATAGCTTCTGTGCTAAAAAAAAAAAAAAAAACAAGCTCGTTAGTGTTATAGATTGGAGGAAACGGACATATACTTCTTACTGTTGATAAGAGTCAAATCCTATCCCATAGTTATAAGGATCAGGCGTATCGAATTGAGTGGCGACCATCTTGCAAATAATTCTTTTTCCTTTATTTTTAAGTATACTTGTTATGATAATAATTGTGGCCACATTTGACACTTAAGTACCTCAGAACCCCGGAATTGTATGTCCTGAGGGGCGCGGAAATATTTAAAATTGCGGAATAGCAACTCAGCCGCGCGTCCGGAAATCCATCGATAGCCGGCTCACCGAAGTACGGAAATTGGCAATTCCGCATTCTTGAGTACTTGTGTGCTGTGCGCACAGCGTGGAAAAAAAAGATAAAAAATAAAAATAAAAATAAAAAAAAAAAAAAAAAAAAGATGAAACCGTCGTAGAACATGAATATGTGTGTTTCAACCTCATTCCGCTTAGACTGTCATGTCAGACGCTCTAGTAGCCGTATTTAACCGTGCGAAAAATAGTCTAGGGTTAGTGCTAAGCCAATTTGCCGCACCAGCCGAGAGATAAAAAAAATCTGAATATTTTAAAAATTTTAAAAAATAGATAGGTCTCAGTGGTTGCTTTGGTTGCAAAATTTATGCATTACTCCGGGTTAGCTAACAAGATAATATTATTGCCTCTTATCTGGACATTAGGTCAAAATCAGGCCAATTTGTGAAGAGACAAAAAAAATCAAGGTGAAAAAAATAGATACTACTGTGCTAACTCACACAGGGTGCATCTACGAAAATGTGAATGATATATAACAGATGAAATGTTCGTTTGGTTTCAACGTGAAACGGTATTGACTCATTGAAAGCCGCAAGCCGCACATTTGAGTCAAAGCTTGTCTAAAAAGTTCGGTTTCTGGATTACAGGGTCCACACACTCTGAGTGAGCTTGCTAACTGGTCCATCATGAAATTAACAGAAGAACTGCAAAACCTAAGTGAGCCAAACTGGACAAATGCAGTCCAACACAAGTTTGTTAAGGAGCTTTATGAAGGTAGGGTTCCCGACGACGTCATGTCCAAATACCTCGTGATGGATTACCGGTTTTTTGATCACTTCTTCACGATGATTGGTATGGCTCTTGGAACCGCTGATACCTTTGAAGCCAGACTAAGATTTGCCAAATTCGCTGGCTTTGTATCTGGCGATGAGAACACTTATTTTGTGCGTGCCAGTGACAAGCTGGGTATCACGGAGCACTTCAAAAATCAGCCAGATAACGAAGCAACTAAGGGATTCAAAAATCTGATGAAGCGTGCTGCTGAATCGCGCAGCTATGCTGCTCTTCTTTGTGTACTCTATGTGGCAGAGGCCCTTTATTATGATTGGGGTCATAGAGCTCCGCAACCGTTGCCGGACAATTTCGTCTATGCCGAATGGATCACGCTTCATGACTATCCCGGTTTCAAAGAATTGGTTGAATTTTTGGGAGATGAGCTTAATAGAGTAGGTCCAAACGAAAAAAAGTTGTGTGAACAATACTTCCTCGAGGCAGTCCAATTGGAGAGGGAGTTTTTCGATCAAGCTTATGAATAAGTATCTTCATTATCAATAAATAGAAAGGTATATATACTATATACTATATGTTTCTGTGCGGGTTTACATAAAATGTTCAATAGGCTGTATAGCGGATACCACTGATATCCCAGAGTGAAAAGTCGGTTGGAGCAACACACCAGTCAGGTGGGAGGGTTCTAAAAATGTTCGGATCAGGGGCACATTTAGATACTGCACCAGAGGATTCATCAAAAAGAGAATCAACAAGATCCTTGAACACATTTTTATACTTCTGCGCGTTCGCCCACCGTTCCGCCAACACTTCAAGAATTTCAACACATGCAGAAATGTCTAGAGATGCGTTTGGACTCGTCGCGTCCTTGTCTAGCCATGTACAATAAGCCAAACTGAGCCCAGAGAGAAAGATAGTTTGCAAAGCTACGGGGCTGAATGTAAGAAGATTGGCCTCGTAAAGAGATTTGTAAGCTTGACAAATTCCACCGCAAACTCTAACATAGTCATCAAAGATGGGGTAAGAAGAAACTTCTGCCGGATTAAGACTATTAAACTGTGGAGCCAGGAGCAATCGTTTTGCACGATAGTAAGACAACAAAAAATAGTCATATCCTTCATCCTGACGACTAAAAGCCTCCAGCTGCTGTCGAGAGGGTATGTGAGCTAGCCAGTCGTCCAGTCGTTGAGACAAAAGTTCTTCGATATTTGCGATGGTATAAGAAAAAGCATTCACCGAATAGAGAGCCGCTTGGATTTCACTTTCTATTCTTCGAAGCTTGCACATATTTATAACAGAGGTCATAGTTGTCAATTGCTGCGACGGAAACTCTTGACCTTGTGTCTGTGCTAGACGCAGATTATGTATGTTATCATAATCAATGCAATCGTCATCAACATCAACGGGAAGCTGTATGTCAATATCATGTTCAGGAATCGAAAATGGCCTTCCCAAAACGTGGCCAAGGAGGCGATCCAACAGGTAGATTGACCAAAAGAGTCGTTTTCTAAACTCCATTTCATATGGATCTTCATTTTTTTCCACCCGCTGTTTCCGATGTAATCCAATTTTTACTGCGCTTCTCATTGCCATTCCGGTTAAATGCCACACGGTGGGTCCTGAACTATGTGTCTTTGCCCGATGTGTATAAAGTGCGCATAACATGCAAGCCTGAGCATATTGTAGGTTACCAAATCGAGCTTTGGAAAGGAATGCACGAGCTCGCTGGTAATACATGTTAGGATCGGTGGTGTTTTGTTGGTCCATCAATTCTTTATACCTCGAGCCAATAGCCAAGACGACATTTTTGAGAAATCCATCCCAATAATTAAGTTCTGCCTCTTTCTTCTTCAACAACAATCCAAAATTTCGGCGATCTAAAACTGGGTATCTGCTATGGCATTTTCGGAAATAAAAGTCTATAATGGTTGCTTGCGAATTGTGGTGGTCCTGTAAATGGGCAGACTTGCTATTCTGCGTTCCACCCCCACCCGGGGGAGTTAGATATAGCTCCTCTTTCGAAATATCTACCGTCATACTTTCATGGATAGCCTGAACAATTGACACCCCCGAAGTTGACCCAATATAATATTTATCAACTCCCGGTAGCAATCCTGCAATGTCGGGGAATTCGCATGTATCACCAGGATTGGAGTTGGTTTGTTGCTGTCGTACAGTCTCTTGCAGTGATGCTATTTGCTTTTCTAAATTTTCGATGTGTTTTGCAACACTTGGATCATGACCACGTCGGAATTCTCGATCAAAAGTACATTCTAAAGAGCAATAAGGCGTTAACACTAGTGCAACCCATAATCTTCTTCCTCTTACACTTACCAGCTTCAGCTTTTTTGCAATTTCCGCATTTTGGCACGTCTCCATCACACTATCAAGTAAATTGTTAATTCATTCACGTATTTCAACAAAACCCCGGCAATATACTTACCCTCTGTTTACGGGACTTGCATCTTTGACAAGCTACAGGCGCCCGAGGCCGCTTCTTTTTCTCCGGAGGAGAAGTAGACATTTTATTTCTCTTTGACCCTTTTAAAATGGGAAAATAAAGACCTGTATAATAATAACCAAGGCGTGGTCCGTGTCTGTGTGTCGATGACCGTGAAAATGAAGGACTGCTGCGATCGGCCTACTGCCGTTTTAACGCTTCTTGTGACGTGCGGCTCATCAACCATATCTAACCTTACTGCCAGCGGCTTTTTTTTGTTTGTTTGTTTGTTTGTTTTGCTTGTTGCTTAATTATTATGATTAATAAGGAAAGGTTATTTAGAAGGTTTGAGTCTGACTAGGGTGTTGGTGTGTATCATGTTTTATGGGCACTCGACATCTTGCTACGAAATGAAACTGGGTGAAGGAAGGCGAGCTTAAAAAAAGAAAGCATCCATAGCTGTCAGGTTGATTAATAGGGAGCCTGCACTGAATAGTAGTAAAAGGACTTGATCGATTATGTTGATATTTCGCAATGAGAGTTCTAATTTCCAAAAAAAAAAATTACAAGGAAAGTGTAATTCATTCAACTCTATGAAGAATTTCCGTTATATCTGAAAGACAAAATGAAAATCTTACACATTAATTTAGTTATATTATCCACTGCCAGAAGATACTGGAACATGGTTCTTCAATGCTTCTGCAAGGACGTCCTCGTTTCGTGGTTTGAAATAGACTTCATAATCATTGGGCATGGAGACTAGAGACTTTGGATCGCTGCAACCGGTAAGAGGGTTCACATCGACATCGCTGGCCTTAACAATTTCAAATGCGGAAATGATTCTCATGAACAGGAGATACAATTCTCTATTGCCGAGCATATAGCCAGCACACATGCGAGAGCCAAATCCATATGTATACACTGGAGTGCTCATTTTCTCGACAAATCTGTCTGGATTGAATTCTTGAGGATTTTTGAAAACTTTGGGGTCATTATTGCATGCCCACGAATTCAACATAACGGTCGTCCCCTTTGGAACTCTCTTGCCGTCGACAACAAAATCCTGTTCAGCACACTTTGGCAGTGCCAATCGAAGAGGAGTGTAAACTCTCAAAAATTCTCGAACCAGTGCTTGTACATAGGTGCATTTTTGATCTTCAATTGGGTCACATAACACTTGCTCTTCTGAGAAATGTTCTCTGATAGCAGCATACGCCTTGTCTTGAATATCAGGTCGCGTTGCAAGTAAAGCCAATGCCCACAGAACCAACGTTGTTATGGTGTCTAGACCGCCGGATACCATGGTTAGACTTATGGACATCAATTCTTCAGCATTCAGTTTGGCCTCGGGATCCAAAAGGACATTAGCCTGGATGCATGGCTTGTATGTCTTGTTGGCAATACGTTCATCAAGTTCCCGATTCATACGTCGAAGATAGACGTCACGGCGTTGTCTCATTTCAGCAGCAAGCTTGTTTTGGCCGCTAAATGGATTCAGTCGAAGTAGAGGCACATAATCTTGCATATTACCAGTGGTACTTCGAAATTTGGAAACATAATCCTCAACTTCGGTGATCTCTTCGAACAGTGGATCATTTACACTATCCAAACGAGTACCCCAGTTTAGTGTAAGACTGAGGTTTAGACTCAATCTCTGGATAATTTTCAACGGATTTACCGGCTTATTTCCATGTTCGCCAATTTCAAATGCATCCTTGACAAACTCTTTTGTTTCAAGATCAACATGTGGCATATAACTTTGAACTTGAGGACGATTCAATGCTGAGGCAGCAGCTTTTCGGCGTCGCTTCAACGATTCATCGTAAGGCGAGGTTCCAATAGTAAACCCGGCAGTTGACGAGACTACCTTGTGGAATGTGTAAAACATTGGCCTGGAGATAGTAGCATGGGAATTTGAAATGAAAACTTTGTTTGCGTATTCAGCACTGTTGACCACCAAAACTGGAATATTTCCTAGTTGTATTTGAATTAGGTCTCCAAATTTCTCTGACCATTGTCTATATTTCTCAGCAGCATTCACCCTGATGTCTGGGATGTTCCCTAGAAGGATCGTACCAGATGGACCAGCGAAACCTGGAATTCTGGCTTTATATCTAGCAAACTCATTGAATACGATATATGTCACTAATGCAACGACTGGTAATAGCGCAGTGGTAAGAAGTGGGTTCTCCCTGCTCAAGTTGATTATTGTGTTAATACCGTCAGATAGCATTGTACAAGCGATGTTGATGGTACTGTGAAACGGAAAAGTGGCATTTTTAATGGCTTTATATATCCTTCTGTAGTCATTCGACCGCTGTAATTTCCGCTGTGGAGTGGTTCACTAATTCCAATAGCTCAAAGTGCGGAATTACTTGATTCGGGACGGGCTGTCTCCAAAAAGTCCATTTTTACACACTCGCGGCGCGTTTACCAAATTCCGCAATTCCGTACTGCTACTGCGATCAACTTGTCGAAGTATTATTGCCAGCAAGAGACGCGGTTAAATTGTTTATTCTGGTGTGAATTTTGTGTGTTGCTTTGTCTTAATGTAGAATATTGCCGTTTTATTATTCTCTATTTTTCATTCGCTGGCTTGTCTGTCTGTATAGCCTGAAGTGTGAGTCTTGAAATTCAAACGGCAATAAAATATATAATGGATTCCCTCTACCTCATTTACATAATATTTTCAATGGCATACTGCACTGAATTCTTTTCTATAAGAGGAGCAGAAACACTTAAGTCCTTATTACCGAGCTGCTTTTTTTTTTTTTTTTTTTTTTTTTTTTTTTTTTTTTTTTGAACAAGAGTCAAGTTCACTGGGTTGAGATTCGTTTCAATATTGCTGGTCACAGAGCCGTCTCAACCTCGCTTATATTAGGAAATTGTATAGGCATGCTATCAGGTAGCCTTTTTACAGTTTTGGACTCTGCATTTTTGATTTCAGCCACTAACCAGCAGTCGCTAATCCATAAATATCTTTAAACGATTCCTGGTTGTCTAATATAATCAATGTTTATCTATATTCATCACACATCCAATTTATACAACACCTAATCCTGAGTCTACGGCAATGATGGAACCAGTTTGGCTGGTGTTTTTAGCGGTGCTAATGAACAAATCCGCAGTGTCCTCAAGGTCTGTGGTCTGTTTCAACGGAGCAAGCTTCTCGGCGTGAGCAATCTTTTGTGGGCCAAACGATTGGCCCCAGTCCGTGAGAAGCAATCCAGGACAAATGGCATTGACTCTGCATTTTGGACCCTGAGCTTTCGCTAAGCACTTGACTAAATGATTCGACGCAGCTTTCGTGACGGAATACGGGACACTGGATCCACTTGGCTTGTTGCCTGCAGCAGAAGATGTGACCAAGAAGGAGCCACCTTTCTCATTTTTTTCAAAGAAGGGCTTTGCTTCTCTGAAAAGGTAAAAGTGAGCCTTAACGTTGATTGCATAAGTTTTGTCAAAATCTTCTTCGGTCAATGCATCGATATCAGCAAAATCAATGGCTCGAGTCCAGCCAGCGTTGGAGACCACCAGATCCAATCCTCCCAGCTGCTCAACTGTTTGTTTGATGAGATCCTTACAGGCAGCTTGTTTGGAAACATCGCCCTGTAGGTATATGGCCTTAATACCGTGTTCGGAAGTGACTTTTTTGGCCAATTCCACAGCGTTATCTTTGGAAGAAGAGTAATTAATTGCAACGTTGCAGCCTTCGCCAGCCAGCTTTTGCACGATCAATGCACCGAGGCCCTTAGAGCCTCCTGTAACCAATGCATTTTTACCTTTCAGGGAGAGTGGCATTGTTTTTGAGTGTGAAGAGTAATGGTTATAAAAAGAGAAGAACTAAGTTCCTCTTCCGCATTTATATATCCTCCTGCAACAGGCGTGTGGGGCATCGGACCCTCGGGGACTCCGATGACACTATTTCCGCACAGGGAAAATTGCGGAATTAGTGTGATCACTGAGGAAAAAGGGCCACTGTGATCGGTACAATCACGCAATTGAAGATTGGAAAAGCTTCCTTTCCGTCTGGATTGTCTTTTGTTGTTCCGTATTCCTCTTTTTGGGGCCAATCAATTCTGGAGTGCTAGGAAAGTTAATGTATGCATAGACCACTGTCTCCCCCGCAACAATAACCAGCACGCAATATTTCCTCGCCTGTAAACTGGGCTCAACGTTTGTATATCTTAATGAAAAATAAAATTATTCGCCAGAGCTACGCGGTTAAAATTAACTTAACCCAGTGTTGACGTCATAGTTTCTGAACGCTGCAATCAATATGAAATACCACACAATCCGTCTAAATTATTCTAACCCTACTTCAGGTTTTTCGCAGATCTGAATATGTTCCATGAAAACATTCACCCACTAGTCCTTTTTTATAACCGCATGTCCCTGAACGCTCATACTGGACGAAGGTTCGGGTTACCGTGCCGGTCATTCCCGTCAATAGCCGCGAACTGTGATGGTGGGGAAGCCATTCCGCACACCTAATTCCGCAAATATCTCTAAACGGAGTATATATATATATATATCAGCTTGGAAATTCATTTGAACCAAAACCAAGTTATCACACTATGCGCTCTTGGATCAATATCCCTTCTAAAAGCCACTTTTCGTTGAACAACATACCGTTTGGTATCTTCTCCACTGCAGCTGAACCGGAAAAAAGACCTGGTGTCGCTATTGGCAGCTTGGTCCTTGATCTCAAAAAATTTGCTGGTTTGGATGGGTTCAAGGACTCTGGGTTCACTGAAACAAACGTATTTGCAGAGCCAACGTTAAACTCCTTTGCTGCTTTGGGTCAGAAGGCTCACCGGCAAGTACGAGAATTTTTGCAAGAAGTTTTCAAAGCTGATGGAAAGTTTCCACATGTGTTGGAAAATAACAAGTCTGTCAGTGATAAGGTATTTTATTCACTCGATTCTATTAAAAGTCACCTTCCGATGGCAATTGGCGACTATACCGACTTTTATGTCGGAAAGAACCATGCCTTCAATTGCGGGGTGATCTTCCGAGGACCAGAAAATGCTCTAAACCCAAACTACTATCATTTACCCGTAGGATACCATGGAAGAGCCAGTTCTGTGGTTGTGTCTGGAACCAACCTTCACCGCCCATGTGGACAAATCTTGCCCAACCCTGCAGTAAAAGAACCAACGTTTTCGCCTTGTAAACGACTGGACTATGAACTGGAGTTGGCTGCATTTGTTTGCACTCCTAACAAATTGGGTCAAAGAGTAAACGTTGATGAAGCTGAATCTCACATCTTTGGCTACGTCCTGATGAACGACTGGAGCGCCCGAGACATCCAAGCGTGGGAATACGTTCCATTGGGTCCATTTACTGCAAAAAACTTTGGAACGTCAATTTCTCCGTGGATTGTCCTTCATGACGCCTTGAAGCCGTTCAAATCCAGTCCGTTACAAAGACCAGCTGAACAAGGCCAGGTTCTGCCATACCTTCAAGAAAAGCAAAAAGAATCTGTTTTCAATATTGGTCTTCAGGTTGATCTCACCACCGGCGATGGGGAAACTGAGACTCTTTCTAAGGGAACATCGGACCAAATGCTGTTTTCATTCCCGCAAATGATTGCTCATCATACAGTTACTGGATGCAATCTTTCTACGGGTGATCTTATCGCCTCTGGGACGATCTCCGGAACGGACGATAAATCTTTTGGATCAATGCTGGAAAAGTCCCAAGGGGGTAAACAGAAATTCAAGGTTGGCAGTTCCTCAGAACGACTTTTCATTGAAGACGGGGACACCATCACGATGACCGCATTTGCAGAGAACTCTGACGGTTGCGTGGGCTTTGGTGAAGTTACCGGCTCGATTCTGCCCGCGTTGCAATAAAAACTTAATATATATACATATATATAAGAATAGTAATACAGGGCCTCATCCTGACGATGGTAAACGAACGAAGGCACCATTTTCTCCGTCTTAACTTGGGTAGTTCTAAAATCCTGCTATCTCAATTGATAGTTTGCATGCCGTACAAGAAGCTTTTCCTTTTGCTTCTAGTATTCACGAAACTGCGATGTTCCAACTTCTTTGGATATGGCATGACCTGGGTGGATTTGGAGATGTTTTGTGGCAGGATCCCAAGCTTCTTAAATAGGTGTCCTTAGGTGACTCAATTGAAAACCTCGCTACCACTTGGATGTACACACTTGCCACTATCTGCGTTTTAAACGAGCCTCGTTTAGTAGCACCAATTTTTCACGTACTTTAGGAACATACCGTACCGCAATTGGCCCGGACCAATGTGTTTGTTTGTTTTTGTTTTTTTTCGTCTTTTCCAGAAAACTTGGCTGCGCTCAAAGAAATTTTCCCGACAATCCGATGGTTTGCCCTTATTTCACCGGAAAGAAGCAAGCAGGTATTTTCAGCTTTGGCCAAAAAAAAATGTCGGGGATTCTATAGCTAGTCTGTTTGATATGGCTCTATAACCGGCCATTGCAATTGCGCGTTAGGCTTGTCGCTCAGAGGTACTTGGTGTCAGCGTGATGTCTTCTATTTCATATATTCTATTCAGCTACGAGTCAATATTGAAATGTACTATAAGCCAAGGGTTACCCGGATGTACAGGGTCTTGTCACGTGACGTCACTGATGCGAATGATCGACCGGGTGCGTCGGAGTAAAACTAAGTTTAAAACTAGGTCTAAAACGCCTATCTGCGCGGTCAACTTTGACTACAACTAAAAATGAGTGAGCTGACTGATACTACCACCCGTGGAAATGAATTTGATCGAACGTGGGAGAGTATTCGGAGATCTAAGCCTCGGTTCTGTTTTATCATCTTTTTTCTGCTTTGTAGGCTTGCAGTAGGCGTTAGCAAGATTCCAGAAATGTTAGAAAGTGGGGAGTATCAAGGATATCTTGGATCTACCTTATTTCTCTTAGACGTAGAGATTGGTGTCGATACTGAGATATATTTACTTGGGATCTTAGTGCTGTATTATTTCTCAAGGCAGAGCAATAGGCCCAGGCTACTTGGTCTCCACCTTCTCCTGATAGTGATGATATTGGTTCGAAGAACTCGGCAGCTGTATAAGGAGTATTACGTCGACTATAAGGAGGATTCGTGGATGGACAGTTTCTTCCGTGGGCTATTGATATATGCCGCCACTGTTTCTGTACTATCGGCTGGGTATATTGTTATTAAAATGTGCAAAAACAGCATGCGACAAGAACGAACCGGCGATATTGAATCTGTCCAAGAGGAGAAAGAATTGTGATCTTTTTTTCTTAGCGTGAGACGGTCTTGAGTATTGTAATTTGTAATTAAATAATTACAGGGACCCTGGTACAATTGAAATTTGAAGCTATTTGAATGATTCCTCGCTAAAGCGGTGAATTATGTGTCAATTTCAATGTGAATATGAATAAACTCTATATATATAGATAGGTAGATATATTCATTACATCCTATAATACCTCTGAGAGGTCGGAGCCATCCCAGAGAGTATCCACGGCCGCATAACACCGATGGCTTCTTTTCGTCTCTAAAAAAATGCAAAAGGGGGATATGCATATGCATACTTCTCGAATACTATATATATATATGTATATATGTATTCATATTCCTGCATATGCACAATTTACACAATCTACAAAGTTTCATGGGCGTTTCGCCACTTCGTAAATGGTGGTGCGCCTTTAGATCATCTAGGGAAGCTGTACAAATTTTGTGATTTGGTAAAACGAGGAATCCATTATAGACCGGAAAAAATCTTGAACTAATTGTGTATAATCGGCATTCAGAGCGGTTGTGTTAGGATTTCTCGTCAAGTCTCACCTATTTGGGATTGAAAACGGTTAATACAATTGTTATCGCCCTATCAAACCGAGCTAACCCGTTGACCGCTATACACAGTAATTTATTTGCTCAAATAGCTATATACTTAGTAGAAACGTGTACGAATATGTAGTTAATAAATGAAGTGAAATGAAAAAAAATGCATGATGGTATACGCTTTATTCTATTGCGGAGCTCCTCATCATCGAAATCAACAACCCTCTGTGGGGTTCATATTGTAGCAACGCATAGCACTGGTTGAGGAGACATGCCAGAGCCCACACAGCCAGAATCACATACACAGCTCTATATGCATACACTTGCCCATATTCAAACTTGAAATGTCCAGTAGACACAACATATCCCTATATTTAAACGCCAAACTCACTTCAGACCAGTGAAACTGCAGCTGGTCCTGTCAAATGTAGTCTAATACTGCGATG
>JAJLUR010000044.1:43938-55676 GCA_030674225.1 Blastobotrys terrestris
TTTTTTTTTTTTTTTTTTTTTTTTTTTTTTTTTTTTCTTTCTTTCTTTCCTTTTTTTCCTTCTTGCCATAAATGGTAAGAATGAACAGTGAAGAGGCTGACACCAAACGAGCAGTCCGGCAGAAGCGCAACAAATATGTGACGTGTGCATGGTGAGTTATGTCGAAGTGTATCTTTCGTGTCCTTTGGGGGGCTAATGGCAAAAACAGTTTTGAGTGCAAGCGCAGAAAAATCAAGGTGGGTAAAAACCATTAAACACTAAATAAAAACAAGAAAAAACAAAAAAAAACAACCAACCGCGACGCTAACATATACATTTATACTGTAGTGCAATGGTCAACAGCCGTGTGAAAGATGTAGCCACCTAACGCTGGATTGCGAGTATCCACCCGAACCAGGCACTCGAAAACGGCGAAAAAAAAGCTCCGTGAGCCACATCGAACGACCAGTACTGTCAGTCGTCAAACCGGAAATGCCGGTTTCTCCGCCATCTCAAACGGACGATGACATACAGCTTTTTGGCATCTCCTTCCAGGATGCAAAACATCTGCTGGAGGTATATGATGCGGAGGTTAACTGTATGTACCCTATGTTTCACGAAGGCGAACTCACTGAAAAGTACGAGGAGCTGTGGAAGAAGCGTGAGTTGTCTGGGGAGGAGGGAAAGACTAGTTTAATCGTGAAGCTGTCTATTGCCAACGGCTCGGTCATTGCAAATCGCTGTCTGAAGGTGGGCAAAACCATGTTCGAAGAAGCGTCGAATCAAGTGATGCGCACTGTGGTGAAAGGGATGCAGGTGTCCCTAGAAGACTTGATCTGCTTACTTCTGATCCATCAGTACCAGTATCATTGCGACATGGGCACAGTCCCCTATCGTACCGTCGGATTCGCCAGTGTGATAGCCTACGAACTTGGGCTACATAAATACAACGACTTGGAGTCCAAAACACATCTTTCTCAGCTGGAAAAGGAGTACCACAGACTGATCTTTTGGTGCCTCTATGTAATGGACAGACGTCTGGCAGTCTATACTAAAAAGCCTTGCATTCTCCAGGAGGAAGATATTGACCAAAAGATGCCGAACTATTACGTCTTTACCAATATGCCCTACGCGTCGGAAAACGACCTCTATCGGGCAATGCATCTCAACTATATGATTTATTATTCGCAGATTGTGGGGAAATTTAAAACCAGCAATTCTCACAGCGAAAAATCAATCGAGAAATTTGAAACCATGCTCAAAAACTGGCAGGCTTCCCTACCGCCGGAGTTAAAACTGCACGATGAAAAAAGTCAATCACCGCCGCATTTCTCCAGAAAGCTCAAATCTATTCTTTACCTCAAATCCAATCTCATGCTGCTGCATCTTTACAGTTCAAACAAGCTGAATTCCTATCCGCAGCAAGCAGTCAATGCGGCCCGCCAATGTATACGCGAGTTGGCCCGTCTCTACTTCAACACTGGTCTCTACATTTCTTGTGAAATCCAATACAATCATTTTTTAGTATCTGCCTTGGACGTTTTATATTCTGCTACCCATGCCGAACCCAAAAAATACTCTCAAATATGTGCTGAAGATCTCAACTTGGCCCTCAAACTGGTTAACTTGGTGCTCAAACGACCGCCAAGTGAGCAGCACGGAAGTATTTGGAGACTGGTTGGATCCTTTGCTCAGAAGTTAGGTCTAGACAAGGTCAACGCGGCTTCTTCCACAGACGATCAACAGCAGCCACCATTGGACGATCATGGTAGCCCGCATTCCAATCATAGTGACTTTTGGCAACAACTTTATCACCAAACAGCGTCGTCAACAAATGGTCCTCAGAGAGCGACGAATACCACTAACTACGAATATTCCAAAAACGAAATACTAACAATATTTAACCAGCTGTACGAGGACTCCACTTCGAGCCCGCCCAATGCCGACACCTTCAACCGGGATGTGCAGCATTTACGATTCTTCGAGCCTATGGACACTTCACAGCGGGACATCCCAGACGAAGAAACATTAGCCAATACTTTAGGTGAAATATTCAAAACTACGTGTAACTAAAAAGTGAAAATACTGCCTCCAGCAAATCTTCAACAAGAATAGCTCTTGGAAGCTAATAAACTATTTTGTGAAAACAAATCATATATTAAAGATCATTTTTTTTATCATTCCTAGAGTACAATAGATTTATCGGTACTTGTGGAAACCAATGTCGGCAGCCTTTTCTCTGAAGGATTGTCTGCAGATGTTCAAACCGTACTTTCTGATGAGGGCGTTACGGGAGCCAGTGATACGGCTAGTTATACACTTGTTAGCCCAAAGCTCAATAGCTCATTTTCTTTGAATATCAAACTTACCAAGAACGAGAGCCCTTTCCGTAGTTTCTTGGATGAGAGTACCAAACGTTTTCGTGAGCCATTTTTAAATTCTTTATAGGACGTTAGTGAGACCGTTAACACAAGCTGCAAATGCTAATACTAACCTTTGTCGTGAAGTTGGAGGTTGTTCAAATTTGGTTGATGCGTGGGTATGGCTTCGTTGAATTTTCCGCGCACCCAACCGCCGATTGCCTAATTTGGTAATTTATTGTGAACAAAAATTGGGAGGGGAAACAAAAAGTGTCACAATATTAGGGTTAAGCCCTAAGATCACGAACTTCAAAAAAAAGTACGAACCCTCGTTGCCATGGTAACAAAAATAAATTCACGTGACCCATGAAAAATTGTAAAGCGGTCCGACAAGTAGGAGCTGATAAAAAAAGTTTCAAAAGCTCTCAACCACTGTACCTCCTGCACACATACATAGATAAGATGGCCGGATCACACAGATCTACTTTAAAGAAGGGCCATAAAGCTTTCAAAAGTAGACATGCTAGCAAAAACTCATTGAGAGCGAAGAGTAAAGGAAAGGTTGAGAAGAACGCCAATGATAAGGTGAAAAAAGCTTCTAATGCATCCAAAGCGAAAACGGGAAGCAAACAAGCCAAAATGAACAGAAAGAATACTCAGAATCAAATCAAACATAACAAAATTGCTGAGGTAGTGGGCAACCGTAAATTATTTGATGGACGACATGGAGTTCCAAAGATTGTTGCATTAGTCCCGCTAACTGACGACTGTGATCCGGTTCGCATTATCACAGCAATTAATAAGAGCGTCGACATTGAAGTCGACGTTCCTAATCCGGGTGTGTTGGATGTTACAATTGACAGGTTTAAGCAAAAGATCAAGTATATCATCCCACCAAAAAACTTCATGGCTATTTTAGATGCAGCCAAAGTAGCCGACTTTGTCATATTTGCACTGTCTCCAACTGTTGAGGTTGACGAATTTGGTGAATTATGCATTCGAACGATCGAGTCGCAAGGGGTTTCCAACTGTATTCCGATTATCAGCCATTTGTCTGAAATTTCTGGAACTAAGTTTCAAAACGACATTAGAGGCTCATTGTTAAGCTTCTACAAGCATTTTTTCCCATCAACTGACAAGATTTATGCGGTCGATTCCAATTCGGAAGCTTTAAACGTCGCGCGATTTTTGTGCCAAAAATTCCCTCAGGGGGTTCAATGGAGAGATAGCAGGCCATATCTTTTCGGAGATCGGGTTGGTTACGATAATGACAGAAATACGCTAGTGGTTGAAGGTGTTGTCAGAGGGAGAGGGTTCTGTGCCGACAGGCTGGTTCATATACCCGGGTTTGGGGATTATCAATTGGACTCGATAGAATCTGCACAACCATTACAAAATTCAAATTCCATGGACACAACGGATGAACAGAACAGCCTAGCTCGACCATCCGAAAAACAAGAATCTTTAGACGAACTGGGGCCAGAATTTACCAATGATGATATGGAAATGGAGTTTGATGAAGACTACGACGAGAATCAGATGGGTGTCAGGGTAGATGGACACAAATATTTCACTAGCCAGGATGTCTACAGTGATGACGAGGAAGATATGAACAAATCAAAGAAGATCCCGAAGGGGATGTCCGAATATCAGGCCAGCTGGATTCTTGACGACGACAGTGGCGATGACTTAGAATATAGCGACGATGATGATGATGAGGCAAATGACGATCAAATGGAGGACGACGATAACGGCGAGGGCGACTTTGGAGAAGGCCGGAAGGTAACATTTTCCGAGACTGCGACGGAATACGGTGATGATTCCAAGAGTGAAATGTTTGTTGATCTCAATGAAGAGGAAGAGTCGAGACAACTGCAAGAATTCCGATCTCGTGCAAGAGACGATCTAGAGTTCCCTGATGAGATTGAGCTTCATCCTAATGAGAGTGGTAAAGAAAGACTGAAGCGATACCGTGGACTCAAGAACTTGCGATCTGCCACATGGGGTTGGGATGAAGTTGACAGCAAGACGCCGGATGAATGGCTGCGTCTGGCCAAGGTGTCCAACTTCAAGGCCACCAGAAATAGAGTTCTGAAGGAGTCTATCAATGAGACGCAGGTTCAAGCCGGGACCAGAGTCCGTTTGCATATTCGAGCACCGGATTACCTTCAACAAGCCGTCACCCCGGGACGACCGATGGTTGTTTATGGCCTGTTGCACCATGAACACCAACTTTCTGTTATGAACCTCAGTCTGATCCCTAACACCGAATACGAGGAACCTATTAAATCGAAGGAAAACCTGATCTTAAACTGTGGCCCACGAAGACTAGTAATTCGCCCGCTGTTTTCGCAAATGGGGAGTAATGCATCTAACGATGTTTATAAGTTTGAACGATACATGCAACCGGGCAGGGCATCGACGGCTACCATTATTGCGCCGTTGATGTTTGGCAACGTCCCAGTTACTTATTTCAAGCAGAACGGCGAAAAGCTCGAACTGATTGGCACTGGTTCTGTCATGGACTCCAATTACAGGCGAATTCTGGCCAAGCGGGCCGTTCTTACTGGCCATCCGCTCAAAATCCACAAGAGACTTATTACCATTAGATACATGTTCTTCAACTCGGAAGATGTTACGTGGTTCAAATCTGTGCCGTTGTTCACCAACAATGGACGTTCTGGTCACATCAAGGAAAGTTTGGGTACCCATGGCTATTTCAAGTGTACCTTTGATGGTAAGATCACCTCACAGGAAACTGTCGGGATGGCCTTGTACAAGAGGGTGTGGCCCAGGGTGTCCATTCAATATACCGGTGGATGGTGATATTACTAGAGTATTATGTAATCTTATGAATAATAATATTAATATTAATAATGCTTCTTTTCTAGAAAAGAAGGCCGCCCGCAGGGCATTACACTAGTAGTCTACGTAGCCTCCGGCGGCTTCTTTTTTCTCCGAAAAGAAGCAAAAAAGGTAGCTCTGCGAGGCAGGCTCACCCACGTCTGTGAGACCAGTGCTTTTGCTTCTTTTCTAGAAAAGAAGGCCGCCCGCAGGGCATTACACTCCCACGTAGTCTACGTAGCCTCCGGCGGCACTCCCACGGAGTCTGCTCACCCACGTCTGTGAGACCGGTGCTTTTGCTTCTTTTCTAGAAAAGAAGGCCACTCGCAGGGCATTACACTCACACGTAGTCTACGTAGCCTCCGGCGGCTTCTTTTTTCTCCGAAAAGAAGCAAAAAACGTAGCTCTGCGAGGCAGGCTCACCCACGTCTGTGAGACCAGTGCTTTTGCTTCTTTTCTAGAAAAGAAGGCCGCCCGCAGGGCAATGCACCTCTGCGAGGCTAGTGTAGCCTCCGGCGGCTTCTTTTTTCTCCGAAAAGAAGCAAAAAAGGTAGCTCTGCGAGGCAGGCTCACCCACGTCTATGAGACCAGTGCTTTTGCTTCTTTTCTAGAAAAGAAGGCCGCCCGCAGGGCAATACACCTCTACGGATCGGAGAGCTCTCTATCCGGAGCAATCAAACTTTAACTACAAGCACGCTTAAAGTTTCCAGGAAAAAGACGCGCGTGGTGCATTAAACACACACTGGTGTCGCATTTTTGGAGCTGACTCAAAGGTGTGTTCAAGCCGTGGGGACCGCGGTCCTTGCGGATTACCATGATAAGAGATATGCCGAAAACAAAGATAGCTATAACTAGCTAGCTGCTGCTATAGACCACTAACGGATGCGCATCTGATACACCGAACACGAAGCCGTGTGTAACCTGAGCTCCGGTAAGAATCATCCGCCGCCCTGCATATTCCCGACGCCTTTGGTGATCAATACTACTATGAAGCGATGCTACTGTGAGCTGAGAGGGTACAAACATCGGCGATCTAAAGAGCCGTTTACACAAAACACCCATTATGCTATGAATCCCTACTGCGATAAACGCTACGCACTGCGTAGCGGTGGAGGTGTTTAATGGCTGAATGCGTCCACAGCTTCCGTTTACAGACGATTTTGGTCCCATTACACACACACACACTAACACACACACACACACACACACACACACACACCACGCGAGTTGCGCGAAAGGCATTTTTTTTTTTTTTTTTTTTTCCCTTCAGAGACATAGGTCTGAAGACGTGAGTTAGTGCCGTACGTTGATCTCTCTGTTTCCATATTTTTTTTTTTTTAAGCACTGTATACTCTTCGTATTCATATATATTTCCGACTGGCATAGTTATTTATTTTATCTTATTTCTGCAGAAAAGCCCCTGTGTTTGACCCCGAGTTCTGTGCAGCTGTGACTTTTTTGGATATAACAGATCCCTCGCTTCCCGCTAGAGAAAAAACACACAAAATATGCCTACTGGAGGCTTTTGGAGAAATATGGGATATTCGGACGACGCAAATAAAGCAGCCGAGGATATGGAGAATCACGAGTTAGATTTTGGGACCGCAGAGCCGTTGCGAAACGAGGCTCCAACCGCTGGTCCTGCTCCTCCTTCAACTCCTTCAGAGTCAATCCGCCCTTCTAGCGCTTCAGCCCATTCCGAAACGTCTTCTTATCAATCCTCCTTATTTTCAAGGGATGCCTCCACAATGAACACAATGACTACTATGGACTCTGGGTCGACAAGCAATAATCCTAACCCGCTAGACAAACAACATCAGCAATTACAGCAAAACCAGCTGCTCCAGGGCAGCGCTGAGGAAGGATTAGGCTCCGCAGAACAGTCCTCAGAAATGAACCTTGGTAAAGCAATGACAGTAGTTGATTTGGATGATATCCCCCAACTGGCAGCGGAATCCGAAGAATCCATCGGCCAACAGCAACAGCGAAGACAACAGAGAAATTACTCCTCTTATAGCACAGCGCCAGATGTTGATTTATCTTCTTCCACCGATCTGTTTTCTACGCTAAATTCCCCAACATTAATTCCTTCTAACGTGGCTAGGGCGTCTCCGGGCCCAAGCTCTAGTTCCAACTCTCCAATGTCGAATATGTCTCTGACGGTTGGAGACGAACTAAAACGGTTGGGTGATGAGCTCTCTTCTATCCTCAACCAAGTTCAATCTGGTGAAATGACAGTCAGTAAAGGTGGCTCAAGCGCATTGCAATCGCTCAAGACAACGGTACAAGCTCCCGTGCTGTCTGACGTTAACCACGGAGACGTGACTTTTGAAGGAGACGCAAACTTGAGAAAATCTCTCAAGATTGTCTTGCATTTCACCGACAATTTGTTACGATCGCAGCAACAATATCAAACCTCTAAGATGCATATTTTACGGTCTCTTTACGAACTTGGTGCCAAACTCAAACTCGTCTCGCCCACTCACAATACTGTTCCATACCCAGCCAACTTTTCCATAGGATCCACAGTTGAACAACCCGGTCAGAAAACAGTGCAGAAACTTATGGAGAACCTCACTACTAGCGATAATCTGATGATATCTGAGCAGGAAGGCGCCTTCATCGCCCCAATATTGCGTGGATTGTCACCAGAATTTTCTGTCCTCTCTCTCGCGTTTGGCTTCCCCAATCCAGAGCCCAGTCATTACAACATGGTATCTACACTCTGTGATTTTGCTCCCGATGTTCATATTTATTGCCAGCAAAACTATATAAGAGCTTGCTCCGGAGGCGGGCGATTCAAAGCTCCTTTCAGGTCACCTATTGATCCAAGTACACCTCCAATGGCTCTATCATTGGCAACAGAAGATGCAACCAATTTGAGTGGAACCCTGGGCGGCTACGTTTATCCCAAGATTGACCCCTCCCATAACCTTTATTCTCATTATGGTAAATCGACATTTGCCCTCACATGTGCCCACACTTGTTTATCGGAGTCTGGAGGGCTTGGCCAGCCATTTGTTTGCTCGCCATCCCCAGTTCTAATCGGACTGTACAAAAAAGCTCTCGAACAGCAAAGAGACAAGCACGCTCCAAACTCCGAAGAACGAATTGGATACCAACAAGCAGTCAACGAGATTGATGAGAAATACCCTCCATCAAAAGACAAAAAGCAAAACCAGCCAAAGGAGCGGCTTGGAGTTGTATCCTGGGCAGAAAGACAAGTAATCAATGGTTCCCTATCGGATGTGGCCATTATCAAATGCAACGAAGGGTTGACTTGTCGCAACTTTCTCGGCGACGACATCAGCTTTTCGGAGTACGATCCAGCTTTAATGTTTGGAAATTTGCATGTCAAGAGAATTGTTAGGAAGCTCACTCCAGGTATGAATGTTTTTAAATATGGAAGCACGACAAAGTACACAAAAGGGAGTATAAATGGGTTGAGAATTGTCTATTGGGCCTCTGGTAAACTTCAATCCAGTGATTTTGCTGTGGCTTCCGATTCTATGTTTGCCTCAGGCGGTGACTCTGGTGCCTGGATTCTTCAAAAGTCGGAGGATGCTGTATCTGTTCCCTCTATTTCGGATGGTTCAACCGTACGTGCAAACTCTGATCGAGATTCGACTACTACTACTAGCAGTTCTAACGGGAACTGTCTAGGTGCTGTTGGCATGCTTCATTCCTATGACGGCGAACGAAGAGAATTTGGTTTATTTTCACCTATTGACGCTATATTAGAGAGACTGCATCAAGTTACTAGAATTAGATGGGGCGTTGTTGGCGTACCTGAAGATGACAGCGATGATGTGCTAGCTGGTGGAAGTGAAAGCGAAATAAGCGAAGGCTCAAGCAGCGAAGGCGAACGCTGATATTATTAACAACCAACGAATCTATAATATATATTTATTTAATAATCAAAAACTTGTAGTTTAGTAATTTTGTCGGGAGACTTCTTTGTTGTGAAGATTTTTTGTCTTTAACACGCTTTAAAACTATCACATATAATATCATCATTATAATATTTCAGAAAACTATACACACAGGTGGGTTAGTCTATTTTTTCTTCTTTTTGAAGGTCAAAGATTTAGTGCCTGGATTTTTCTTCTTATTGTTTCCACCCTTCTTACGAGCAGGTTTAGGGACATTATCATCGTTAGTGTTAGCGTATGGATCAAAAGTTGGCTTTTCTTGTTTCTTCTTTTTATCTTGTTTGTTATTCCTTTCAAGAACGGAGTCTGCTTTGTCATAATCGAATGCATTGAATGGAACCATGCTCGCTTCGGACTGAGTGTCAGTTTGTTGTTGTTCCATCTCTTCATCTTTCTGCCGCTTTTCATCAGCGCCCTCCAATGTAACTTCCTTCAGATTATCAATCTCCTCTTGCTTCATCAATTTCAGTTTCCGCCGCTTAGCTTTTCTACGCTCTTTCGACGTCATAAATGCCATATCCATATCATCGAATTCGGAGGACTTTCGCTTCGATAGATTAACTCCAGGTTCGGTTTCCAATTGGATTACGTCTTCTGAGCCAGTATCCTTTTCCTTTTCGATCATCTCAACATCACCATTACTACCGTTATCGTTATCTTCAGTTGATTCAGTTTGAGGAATGTATGTTTCAGTTGCAATACTTTCAAAGTCGTTTGCAGCCTCCTTAACTTCGCTATATGGCTCTGCCGCCACAGGGGGCAGTGGGACGTATAGGTGAAGTTTTCTGTTCTTGATTAACTCCTTCCGTGCATGCAGCGATTCAGTAGAAATCTCCATATCAACATCAGCATCGGATAAATCATCGACAGTCGAGTAGAGTCTGGCATGCTCGGTGAATAATCTAGCATATGCAGAGTTGACTTTCTTTTCATCGAAGAATTGCTTTTGGAAATTCAATGCCTTCTTGAACTCCCTTTCATAAGCATCATAGTTTTCCTCAATTTTAAACATGTTTTCCAATTGATTATATTTGGCACTATCATCGGTTGGTACCAAAGAGGACTCTTGGGCCATATGCTCCACTTGTTGCTTAGCTTGTTCAATGACCTTAGCGATGTCCTTCGCATACGACCTGATAAAAGACGTTATGCCATTCGAAGCACCTAGTACACCAGTTATTGTATCGGGCATGGTATAACATAGAGTTGCTAGAATATGATTAGGCATCACAAAGCGAACACTTTCGTCGAATCGTCTAGCTATAGAGTCCCTCCATTCATACAAATCTTTGAACACAACTTTCTGAGCAGGACTAAAGGTATATTTTGAAAGAATCGATTTCCACAGGGACTGTTTATTGACATACCCTGGGATTTCATATCTCTGCTCAGCCACCATTCTAGATTCAGATAACGCAGTATCTAATTTGTTCTTTGCAATCAAGTCATTTTTGAGAATATCATAAATGTATAACAAAAAATGAGTATCCGCACGCGCATAACCAAGCATTCTTTCAGGAATTGGACGTATCCTCCAATCCGCCCTTTGATACTCCTTCGAAGCTTGAAAATTTGCGTAGGTTTCCAAAAGAAAAGCCAAACTATGACGTTTTAGTCCCAATTCTTTTGCAGCACAATATGTATCGAATAGTGACACGATGTAAAGACCAAAATCTCGCTGAAGCCATATAATATCCATAAATGCACCGTGAAACACTTTGATGATTTTCGGATCCGCGAATACAAGATTCAGCGCTTGTAGCTCATCTCTCAATATTAAAGTGTCCACAATCCAGTCTTTTTCTCTGTTGCTTACTTGCATCAAACACACAAATCCATGGAACGACCTGTAATCATGATGCTCCAAATCCACAGCAATCTCTTTCGACTGTTTCAGGTCATTGATCATCGCACTGAGCTTTTCTTGAGTATCGACGTATACCAAGTCCGTCTCGTCCCACTCTTTGAACGGCATAGGTTTTCCTGTCTCCATCTTCGGGTATTTCTGGTGTTGAATTTCGTATTTATAAGGCTGCTTGAAGTGCGGGGGGCTTGGTTTTTTGTCGCCGTCATCTTCATCGCCATAGTCATAGTTGCTTCTTTCCAAGCGGTCCATATCCACATCTTCACCGCTAACCATTTGCATCGATTTTTCGTAAGATTCTAACGCATGAGGCTTTGACGTCAATAGAGGCTTAAAGGGCATATCCAAAGAGTTATTAACTTTCCTTTTGAATCTTTCCTGAGGTTTGGGTAGATCCTTCGAGTGTCTAACGACTTTTTCAGAACTGTCTCCACCTAGAGACTTCAATTCCCTCGTATTGATTTCAATTGACTTTTGGTCGTTTACAGATGAAGAGTTTTGAGATTTTTTAAATTCGTCTAAGGATAGTTCAGTCTTTTCGAACAAGCCATCCAAAACACCAACTATTTTTTTCCAATTCTCTTGGACTTCATCTAGATCGGTAAGTTCTTCAATGTCGTCACTCGCATCTGCTTGAATGACACCATTAGCCAGCTGTAGCAGTTTTTCTGAGCATTGTTCCGCAGAATGTGATAGATCCCGATCCAGGCTCTTGTAGAATGAGATATCTTGTGCCGCTAATTGTGACGCAGACCTGAT
>JAJLUR010000044.1:55776-68355 GCA_030674225.1 Blastobotrys terrestris
AAAAAAAAAAAAAAAAAAAAAAAAAAAAAAAAAAAAAAAAAAAGCGGTGTCCCACCGGTTCCTGTTAGTTCGAGCGTAATGCGCGCGAAGTGTTTTACTCGCAACTCCCGCTTTCAACGAATCCGACAGAACTAGATAACAGTAACTAATAGTACTAGTAATTGAAATCTGACAGAAAATATAAACAATAACATGTACAAATAGTTAACTCAAAGGAAGATTCTTATAGTTAATCAATAGACAAGATATATAGACTTTGGGGTGGGCAAAGGAGCGAGACTGTGAGAGTCTATGCAAAGGTCAATGTGTTAGTTCAAAGGAAATTGGTGTGTGTGTGTGATTCATGTATGTTTGATTCCTTTACTAATCGAACTGGAACTGAATTAACAAGTCCCTCAACTGATTTAGTTGCTCGACTATGCCGGATATGTTTTCCAATAGTACTAACCAGATAGTTACTCAATCACTCCTACGATCTTTCGATTTCTGCTTGGAGTCGGAGTTTCCAGAATCGCTATTAGTCTTATTACCTGTAGATCCAATACGGCTCTGTTGCGAGCCAAAGACAGGAAGTAGTTCATGAACTCTCTGTCCAAGACCATTATGCGTAAAAACTGAACCTCTTGGTTCAAAGCTCTGGTCAATATGGGCTATAAGAATTTGGGTAATAATGATCTCATTTTCAAGTTCCTGCCACATGCTTTTATCCGCTTCAGTGACATCATTCAAAGGTTTATAAACCAGATCTTTGGTTTTCTGAGACACAGCCTGGGTGTTTTTTTGATCCTTCGCCAATTCGTAAGTCAACGTCAATGTCGTTCGAGCACATATGTTCTTGAGATAATGCGACTCTTTTGCATCCAGCCATCTGCAGAAACTATTTCTCGAGTCAGCTTGAGCATGCAAGTCATCTGGGCCAATCGTTACAAGACCATTGTATTGGACAATGTACAGAATAGCAAAGTGCACCAACTCGGTCATAACAACGTACTTCTCAGCTTGCCGCTCACGTTATGAACGTGCATCAAACCTTCTTCGTTTCCTTGATCAAGTAGGCACAAATGTTCCTCTTTCCCGCCCAGATAGGACCACTAGGGAACGTATTTTTTTCCACACCATCCATTAACCTTCCTTCTTATTTGCGGGATAGATTCCGAAATATTGCTTCAGTTGAGCCCCTACTGATGCAAAGGGTTCTATCCAGTTAAAAGCTCCTTTCTCTAAGCCAAAATACCGATATGTCAGTCATTCGGATGAGAAGTTATCTGACAGATGTTGTTTCCACAGTATCTACGGATGACACCACCAAGATTTCCCTTGAAGAACTTTTTAAGCTCTCGCAGGCGGCTCAAAATATGCGCTCAATGTTCAACTAAGTACCCACATACCAACACGCCTCATTTATCTGCTGAGGTTGATCTGATAGTGCCAATTTTCCGGAGTTCCAACGTGGAAATACCACCCAGTTCTCTGTGCATACCGATGGGTATATATACTACGTCTAAGACCAAAAAAAAGAAGTTAGAAATTCTCTGAAAGAAGCGTGCAAAAGCTGGAATAGGGTCGCCTAGAATTGGTTATGCATACTGTTTATTTACAATCATGCCATATATTGCTGCGCTTTTCCGTTGCTAGAGTGTATGATTATATGGCATAAGAAAAATATGCCGTCTGTGGACCCATACCTATGGTGATGGCATACATTGATATGGTTAAATCCACATTTGATTTTTTACATACTGAAATATTTATCCATAATTTCGATTTGCTAATGCAGATATGCATAATTTACATGGATAACTATAAGCTATTTCTTGTGCACGACCGAATACTATTAAAATAAAAGGCATGCATATGCTCCAAAGGAATAAAACCTCAAGCATGTTTCAACGCAAATATGAACACTAGCGTTTTGTCGTTCAAATGCACGCACAGCTTTGCATACTTCGCAACGTGCGCCTTGCTCGCATAGCTAGCTACTAAATTAAAGATGCACATACGTAAACATGCATATTTCCATGAAACGTTAAAAAAGAAGTCCAGCGCTTCCAATAAATATTATGATAGTTCCAAACGTATGCCATCGTTATACCCCGTCAAAATCCCGTAAGTGGGCCTCAGCTTCAACCTGGTGGAAAACCTGAACCATAATTTCGTGTCGCTTCAATGCCACCTTTCTCCCAACAGTTGTTTTCATTGTATCTTTAAGCTTGAAAAGCTTGTCACTGAAATGTCGATGGGCGGAGTCTCTACTAGGGTTCGTATGATACAGTGGCCGGTTGTGAGCCGCGGAATAACCTGCCACACGGAAGATGCCCAATGCACCCATTGCATCCAATCTATCAGCATCTTGTACGCTAAGGTTAAATTAGTCTTCCGATAAACTTAAAACATGCAGTGAGACCTCCGCTTACCAGTGCAATTCCAAACAAGTTTCGTGCCATTTGGACCATTCGCCGGTTTCACGTAACCGTTTTTCTGTGCTATAGCTCGTATTGTCGATAATTTTCATTACCAGCGCAATTGCCTTGTCGTTCACTCCATATCGGCCCATGGTAGTCACAAGTTCGTCTCGGATACCGTCTCCGCTTCCGCTATCGTATTTATGATCGCAGAGGTCATGAAATAAAGCAGCCAGCTCTACCACTAACGGATTTACGGGATACGACCTATTGATCAAGTTATCAGCAATTTTCATGGCCATTCTACGAACCCTAAATACGTGCAGATCATCATGAGATGAGTCGAACTCGGACATTCGCTGTCTCACCAGCTCTTCCGAGTAGAGTATCAGTAACCTTGTATTTGGGTCGGCCATGTTCTGTTTTGTGTTGGTGATAGAATGATGGAGAAAAAAAAACTTTGCCGAAATCGATCGGAAGGGGAAGTTGAACCCAAGAAAAAGAAAAATTAATTGACCAACACCAAAAAAAAAAAAAAAAAAAAAAATCGTTTCAGAATATGCAATATCGCCTTTTCATCCCTTTTTTTCAGGTTCAAAAGACAGCCCCTCCTATAACAAATATACGTTCTTCCTGTTGCTTTATCCAACTGATGGCTTGTCGCACGGCTTGTGAAATTGCATCTTTAGTAGTTGCTCCACCAGTCACAGCGTACATTTCGAACGACGGGGTTAGCCATGCCAATGCCGTCATATTCTGGCGTACGGAATGGAATATTCTCAAATTTCCTCCTCCTGCTCCGAGATGTCTTGTATGCGTGATTCCGTGCAATTGATGATATAGATAGAGTAGACGCTGCTTTGCGTGTTTTTCGTAGAAATGCGGTTCAAACGACGGCATGACGAATTGAACGTTATGTTTAGATTTGTAGAGGAAATGTCGAATCATAGGTGCTGGAATGTCCATACATTTGAACCTCCCTCGCTTGATGCTATTTAGTATTGGTTCAATAAGAGCTTTCTCTTTCATTTCGTTGAGTATCTTGTTTTTCGCCTCCCGCAACTCGAAGAAGGCATTCTTATCCGGAGATATCAATACCAATGCAGTTTCCTGGGCAAAAAAATGAATATAGGCATACAAAAACCCAGTGTTGTTGAAGTTGGGCAGGCAAATCGGTACCCAATGCTCTTCTCCATCCTTGAACACAGTCGTATTAAATAACATTGAAAACACCAAGTACAAATCTGGTGGATGCAGACTGTGCCTTCTAGGTCGTATAACACTTACTAGTCGTGAATCAGAAACTATCATACCGTACAATAAATTAGAAGTCCTGCAGTCTATGAGTACATTATTGATCCTTTCACGAACTTTCTTTCTCAGCCGTAAACATTCCAGGGCCCCTAACAAAATACTAGGGGAACCTCGGTTCATTTCCTTAGTTAGCGCATTCAAAAACTTCTCAGTTCCGCCTAATAGCTGTCTAAGATCGAAATTAGATCGATTCGAAAACACCTTGGAAATTTGCGATTTAGTCAAGGTAGATAAGATTTGAGCGTACAGAACATTGAGCTGCGCTCTCAATTGACTTTCTGACTGACCCAGTTTATCAATTGCAATCAGTATCAGCGGGTCTTCAACGCTGACAACAAATAGTGCTTTCCCTGCCTTGAACGATTTCAAAGTTTGTGCGGAATCTGTCTCGTCATCGAAGTATGATATAATAGTTTGTATAATACCCATGTAACCAGAGATAAGTTCGTCCGATCCGTGCATTGAATATACCGGCTTCCCTGCCTTAGATAAAATGAAATATTGCTTTCGTTGACTCAGAAACATATCCATGTCATCAATTGTTGAAAGCGACTCGAGATCATTATCCCCCTCTAGAGTTTCTTGCACCAATTGCATATCTCCATGGCCCTCATCGGACAAGGCCTCAGAGAGCATTGTAGAAACATCGTTGCTCGCTGCATCCATGTCATCGTTATCTTCGTCGCCAGTAGATGGCCCATTTCTAGGAGAAAACTCGCTTATTGTGCTGGTATCGTTTACGCCTATCGTAGGAACTGTCAGCCCTGTTGTTGGAGGGGCCTGCATATCTTCGCCTTCTGCCATGCTCTCTAGAATCGAACGAGGAGGAGATGTATCCTGTCTCACTGGTATATACTCTTCCTCCATGGTTGGGGGATGATAGTTCAAAACATCTAACGTCGGGCCGACTAATGGGACTGGACACACAGTAGTTACTGCGGCGATGCATATATGCTTTATGTGCAGTTCAAAAGTCGCAATTAGTATAAATAATCTAATTAGAATACATTATTTCTTAAATTTAGCATTCTTGGGTCCTGCGGTATTGCCGTTACTACCGTCGAGGTCCTCCTTAGTACTAGCCCGCCGTCTCTTATTATTATTAAGTCGCGGAGAAGCGGCTGTTTTGTTATTAGCACTAGCATTCGGCAAAATTGGAGAAGAGGCATTCCTCGCTCCAGACTGTTGTTGTGGTTGTGGTTGTTGTGATTGTGGATGTGGCTGTTGTTGTGGTTGCGGCGGCTGTTGCTGAGCTTGTTGTTGTGCCTGTTGAGCTTGTTGCTGCTGAGCCTGCAATTGCTGTTGATTGTTACGATGGATCTTACTCAAGGCCTCCAAAGATTTCAATGGCCCACCCGAGCCCGCCGCATAGGTATGGACAATGAGATCCCTCATGTGTGCAATTGTCTCTGCAATCTCTAGGAATCGCATTATAGCCCCACTGACGCCAAAAGGCGTAACGTTGGTAGGCGTAACCTTGAAAAAATTGCCGGAGCCATCTTCATTCGTGTCATTGCGATGAACTCGCGCAGGCAAAGCGGCTCGATTAATATATTCCGTGTGATTCTGTAGATGTTGTTCCATCCATTCGATTTTCAGATTTTGAGAGAAAATAACCCGGATAGGGGCATTGACACATATGATTGAGCCATCGTGTAAATGAAACAAGATTGTCGACCTGGAACAATCGACGAAATAGCCATTTGTCATTGTTGGATATTCTCGAGGATTTTCTAGATGGTATTGAATACTCTTGACCCCATTATGGAAGAAAGTGTAGTAGAAACGGGATATTATCGGTAAGGGAACTTCGAATTGCTTGCCTTCTTTCATGTTGTGGACAGAGAACTTTAAAAGTCCTACGTCCGAAAAAAATTCATTGCTCATACGTCTCCAATATTCCACGTCCATTCCTTGTTCGCTTGCACTGCCTACGACTTCAGCAAACTGCATAAGTCGGATAATAGCTGATCCATGAGGTTTACGATAGAGTCCGTCCGCAGCGGCTGCAGCTGCAGCTACTGCTCCAGCTTGTGAGTGCTGAGAGTGGGATTGCTGCTGAGGCTGTTGTTGTGCAGGATGCTGCTGTGGGCGTTGAAGATGTTGTTGCAGTTGAGGTGGTTGTTGAGCATTTGCCTGTTGTTGATGATGCTGGTTTTGAGGGGCCTGCTGGGTATGTTGCTGTTGGGCTTGTATTTGTTGTGGTTGTTGCTGTGATTGTTGTTGTGGTGGTGGTTGTGATTGTTGTTGTGCTTGTGATTGTGCTGTTTGCTGCTGTTGTTGGGGCTGCTGCGACTGTTGTGGCTGTTGTTGTTGCGCTGTCAATTGACTCTGCTGCTGTTGCTGTTGTTGATGTTGGTGTTGATGTTGTTGTTGTTGCTGATGTTGCAACTGTAACTGTCTTTGGTGTTGTAGAAACTGCTGCTGTTGAGCAGGTGTCATCTGAGCAAACTGAGGGTGCTGTTGAAGAGCGGCTTGTTGCCTCTGTTGAGCAGCCAAGTACTGAGCATGAAGTTGTTGTTGTTGTTGCGCTGTCAATTGACTCTGCTGCTGTTGTTGAGGGATATTTGGCGTCATCCCAGCACTTCCTGGTGGCCCCACTGGGGTATGAGGTGGGTTCATGGGAGAGCCCTGTCCCATTTGCTGTTGTGGTTGATTCCGCATCAAATTGATTTGATACGGATGCAACTGATTCCCACCGGTCGCGCCAGGCTGTTGTCCCTGTTGATTTGACCGCAGCTGGGATGGATGTTTTTGACTGTTAGGTCCTCCCCCACTAGGCGGAGGATGAGGTGCTTGGCCTTGTATTGGAGATGCAGACATATTTCAAGCTTTTGATCATATCAATAAGTAACCGTAACACAGCTTAAAATGATGGTAGTGCTAGACCCCTTCCTTTCACGCAAATCCGTATCACACTAATAAAAGGAAAAGCCCAATATAAAAACGATTAGGGAAACTGATATAAAATGCCGCGATCGTGCTCAGAGGAAACACAATAATAATGTTTCTCCCCCCTTCGAATATATAGCTCCTTTAAACAATCAAAAAAAAAAATTAAAAATAATAATAATAATAATAATAACAATAGTGTTCGTAATAGATATAGGCTTCGGTCCGTTCCAAGACTCAAAAAAAAAAAAAAAAAAAAAAAAATTCTTCGAGTGCTTACTGACTCTCCTGATTAAATCTGTCTGTTAAATCTCGCACTCTCCCGAAAGCCCGTCGAAAATGCTGGGATGTCTTTCCACGGAGGAAAGAAGTTAATGTTGCAGATGTCTGATATGTCGCATCCCCCGTTCGCGCGTCCGGGTAACCCTTCAGAATATCATTTTATTTTCAACTTCAAAGCCGCACATTTTAATTTTCTTAAAACGGCCGACGCAGGGACTCAGGTCCTAATTTGCAACATGTTTTTATTTTTTTGGCGTTCTCCAGAATTAGGATTATCCATGTTTTATTCAATAGTTTGTTTGAGCATGTGGCTTTTATGTATTTACATCAAGTAGACTACAGAGCAGAAATATGCTTATGTAGTACGCACAATTGGCGCTCATCTTCTGGGATAGCTATGCATAGCTATTTGTCGTGCACCCTCGCGTATGTGCATACGTATATGCGCATAGTTCTCCGTAGAGGATGCGATACATGTTCATACACTGTAATGATATAAATGCTCATATGAGTGTGTGCAGTCTTAGGGCTGAACAGAGTGTCGGATATGAATTTGAGGCAGGACTTGTAGATGCTGCCGCTATTGGATTTGGTTGATCAATCGTGTCTGCGAGGAAATTAGAAAAATAAAAGAGCAATTAATATTTAGCATTCAAATAGTTTTGGTTTACCACTTTTCTGATCATAATAATATATTAGTACCCGGCTATGGGTTGTAAATGGGCGTCTTGCTTCAAATAACTAGGATACCATTGGTACTTTTACCATTGAAGAAAGAGATCCGATTTAATCCAATTCCCAACGCCTACTGAAAAGAACATAATGTCAATCGAATAAGGCAATCTTATTTGTACAACTTCCGACTTGATCTCCGATGGTTTTGTCGAAGCAGGTTGGTACGCTTAAAAAAAATTAATTGCAGGGCCATAATTTTGTGTACTTTATGGAGGCAACATTTACCGTTATTGCTGGAGTTCGTTTTGACATTTTACGAATCAGACATTTCTGTTTTCTTCAGACCCGTTTTCAATTTACTGACTTGTCTACAAGACCGTCATAACTAGAACTGTATATGCTGTGGGTGGCCCGTCTTCGGGAGATCAACATACCGTTTTGCTATAATACTAAGGAGACAAGTACGAACCATGTTGTTGTAGAGGATATCTTGAATTCCAAGGCAGAGAAGAATCTTTATAATGGAGGGAAAAATTACAATTTGGAGGACATTGAGCTCATCTTAGGGCCCCATGGATAATCCCCGGGGGACTCGTCTTTACCACTTGACCGACGCAAAGAGAGCCAATATATACATGACCGAAGCAAAGAAAGAAAGCTGATATTCCCGACAATGAGTTGTACTAAAAAACGAGCCGTATCCATAGTGTCTCCGGATACCTATAGGTACTTTCGTGTGTTCTATGGGCGAATCCTTGTTTCTACAAAAAAAAGTTGCAGCACGGAAAGCCCTCAAAAAAAATCATATAGTACTTACAGAATCTAAACATCTTGATTAACTAATTACTTGTCTACCTGTGTGGATTATGTTCACTTGGCAATTATATCCATATCGACCCATTTGGAATCATTGTACAGTCTCTTACAACTTCCCGCGGATCTGCTGAAATACCAAATCCATAGTAAATGAAAAAAAAAAAGAAAAAAAAAAAAAAAAAAAAAAAAAAAAAAAAAAAAAAAAAAAAAAAAAAAAAAAAAAGAAAAAAAAGAAATAAAGGAAAAAGTTACACTAATAGGTCAACGACACAACTGCAGTGTGAGCGGCGGTTGATCGAAAAAAAAAAAAGTCGGAGATAGGCCGATAGGGAAAAAAAAAATTTGATCAACACCATCACTCTTCACCTACCGCCTTTCATGCTGCCATGTCGATTTGTCTATCAACGACAGTCGCTCAATTTCTGCCATGTGAGAGTGTTAGGGAGACTATTTCATGACGCAAAGAAGAAACAACCTCGGAACAAGTGGAAGTTGGAAAATTTTAAGGAAGAAAATGACAAAACTGGAATCTTTCTGAATAATGGACCCAATGTGCCGCAGAATTGGCGGAAGATGAAAGACATAGCACCATGGAAAAGGCAGATGTTTGCATTGAGGGAAAAATTCCATGAAAAGGGTAATTGGAATCCATCTAAAAAGCTGTCGAGGGAGACTATGGATGGGATCCGGTCAATTAAGGCTAGTAACCCAGAATTGTCGTCGGGTGAATTGGCGTCTTATTTTAAAGTTTCTCCAGAGGCAATTAGAAGAATATTACGAAGTAAATGGAGACCGAGCGAGAAGGAATCAGAAAAGATATCTGCAAGATGGTTGCGAAGAGGGGAGCGGATTCAGGAAAATATGCAGGACCGAGAACAAGATAGTAATAGCATCCCACCCACCCCTAGTAAAGCCAAAAAAAAGAAGAAAAGGAGAAAGGATCTAGGGGATATGTATTTTTAACGACATCATGATAACATTATTATTATAGATTATGCATTTTTTTAGACAGGTTTAGCAATAGATCTAGTAGACAGCAATGACCCTTTAATCGAACGAATTTCTTTCTTAACATCAGAGACCATATCACCGGCTTCTAAACTCTTTCCGTCAATTTTAAGTGGCTTGCTAGATATTCCTCTAAATGCAAGTCCAATAACGTAGGAGTTCAAGCTTTCTAAATCGGACTTCACCGCATCACTTTCCCCAATATCAGAATTGTCACAAAGATCGTTCAATTTCTCCTTCAATCTGTCGGAGGCGCCCTTGGCGTTTGTCTCCTCTAACGACGAAAAATTGGACGAACTCTCTTTTCCATAGCTTGGCTTGTCATCGTCTTCTGGTTTTGTTTGAGTTTCGGCATCTCTATATTTCTCTCCCGCCAAAGAGCCTCTGATAGGAGGGTTGTATGACACGACTGTCGCAAGCTTTGCATTCAACTCTCTTAATCTATCGATTGCCACCCGGGCATATGTCCTTCGATCTTCTGTTAATTGTAGGAATAACGGCTTGATGACAAACTTGGACAAAACTGCTATTAACGCAGACACTCCCCCAAATAAATATACAACAGCCAGTAGATATCTTAGAGACAAGTTTTGTCTATTAGGTCGCTTTGTGAGGAATTCTGTAGCTTCTGGGAATACTATTGGGGCGTTGCTGTTCATTGTTAGTAATGTGTGGTGGTAATGGTGAGTGTGAAACGGTAGAGACCTCGGCAGTTTGAACGAAAGGGAGGTTGTCAACGTTGGGACGTTGTAACTCCCGACCCATGTGTTTCCCCACAAAAGAAACCGGTTTGATATCACCTCAGAAACTCAGGCCCGCAGCGCGGCCTGACCGCGCTAGCGGGCGTGAGCGGAGATCCTTGCATATGGAGGACAAATGTACAGCGATGCGCGAAACTGTCTTTTTTTAACAAAAATAGCAGCATATCACAACCAAGATCTTATAGTTGTTGTGGGTGTGTTTAGATATGTGGATTCCAGCCTTTTTTATGCTTTTTTTTTGAAATTTTTTGATGAGCAAATGCGTGCGTTAGGCGTGCGTCCTTACCACCTTAAACCTTTTTTCGCTCGTACCGCGCTTTTGACAGTGCGGATTGCGTAGTGCAAATGCCATATTAGTGATAGCCGTACGGTAGATGCATTGGTTATGCATAGTGTAATTATCCTGTTATTGCATATATACACCTATCTAAATATCTGTCTCAGCGCTGAAACATTGTACTCAGTTAATTGTTAGATCTTTATCTCGTACTCAGGTTATCATCAATATCGTAAGTAGATTTTTCCTCAAAATATTCTCCCCAACTTGCTGTTACCACGGTTGTTTAACTATTACTTAAAGATATCGTGAAAACAGAGACTGGCCGCATAATGAATATTGCGAAGTTCTTCAATTTCCATTAAATAATCCGGAGCCTCTGGGGTCAAATGTTTGTAAGCCTGCTTCTCAGAGCTAAGCTTTCTTATATCCGGCATTGTCTTTCAATTGTCTGCCGTCAAGTGTTTTTTTTTTTTGTTTTTTTTTGACTGAATTACTGCTCATGATTATATACAGATTGATACCAGATGATGCCAGCAGACTATATCTCCTAGACGATTTGGCGTGTTCAATCCAGATGCTAAATATCACGATCATTGAACATTTTTTGGTGATGTTTTCTGTTGGGAGTTTCGCGCCTTCATTTGTCCTCCATATGCAAGGATCTCCACTCAGGCCCGCTAGCGCGGTCAGTCCTTTCTAGATCTGAGGTAAGGCTTGATAGGCATATTCGAAAAAAAATAGGTCTACATTGCAATGCATACGTTCACACCTGCATATGGTGTGGTATAGTAGCAATGGCATCCTAGCTACACAATTGACAGATATGCATATATCGTAGGCCCACTGAGCCAAAGCCTAGTATTCAAAATAGACTCTATGACTGCGCAGCATAGCTCTCTCTTTGGCACTCATCCTATTTCGAATACCATTTGCTTAGTTAGCGCAGCGTACGATGCTTTGCATAGTCAATAGACTTAATTTAGTTTTAATTATGTTTATTGGCTGTTACGACTCTGTTGAGTACTTAGCATATAGTCAATAGACAGTATACAGTGTTGTTTTAGCGGGAATGCGCTTTTTTTTGTTGTTGTTTGTTTGTTTCGTTGGGTGGCGCACAAACTGGTTCCTTGCGCGTTCGCTACCTTTCTCCGGTCCCTGTGGCAACAAACCAGGTCCAATTTGTAAACAAAAACTATCCACCAAAGTACGAAAAAAACAAATTAGTTAGACTTCCTCCTATAGTGGGATCAAGCGTTCAAATGAATTTTTTGCGCAAATTCTTGTCTTCTTCGCCGAAAGAAGAATTGGTAGTTATTCCAAACGGAGAATTATATTTGAGACGTTCACCCCATTCTCCTAAAGGTGTAAGTGAATGTATTTTTAGAGATGCAGTTGCCAGGATTCGGAGAACTTCAACAGATTTCCAATACCAGCTTGTCATTGAGCGGGTTTATGAGGAAGCCGAAGCCGAGCTGGAGGGGGAAGACGAAGACCGGAATGATCTGGATGAGGAAAATGAAGATGAGTGGATCTTTTTGATCGACGAGGCGCTTCGAATTTGCTATTACGAGCGGGACGGGCAGGTTATCGTTTGCTGGAAAGATTTTAACGGCGAACCAGGCGATATTTTTGAATTCGTATGCGACAAAAACACGAAGCCGAAGACGTTCGAACAATTTGACTTCATCGCAAGAAAATGCCAATACGAACGAAAATATGGGCAGCCTTTTGAAGGAACAGAAGAGGCCTTAGAGGAATTTGATTTTGAACCTGAAAATGCAACGGAAACGCTTCCTGCTGCTGACACCAGTTCTGTTAATAATGATGCCTTATTACCAGCTACGTCTCCTATAAGAGAAAGCGCGCCGATAAAAACACACGACGAATTTCATGTCCCGAGTAAAGTAGCTGATACGGTTGAGGTTGAGGTTGAGCCACGAACCCCTACCAAGCAAACCCCGGCAGAGCCACTGCATCCTGAGATCGAAACCTCTGAAGGGGTCACAGGCGAGCCAATTTGTGACAAGCCTGCATCTTTACATTTCTTTGATGCTGCAACTAGTGTGTTTATCGAACAGGCTGATAACGTTCGCGCTAAGGTGTTAGATTTGGGTGATTTTGAATATTGGTTGGAAATCGTTCGAGTGGA
>JAJLUR010000045.1:0-24016 GCA_030674225.1 Blastobotrys terrestris
TAGAAGCAAAAGCACAGCTGGTATCGCAGTGTCGGTCCCCCGGGATTAGCCATTGCCTCATACCAAGCCACCAGAGGCTGTTGTGCCCTGCGGGCGGCCTTCTTTTGTAGAAAAGAAGCAAAAGCACTGGTGTAGCAACGTCGGGTCCCCAGGGTATTAGCCATTGCCTCGCAGAGCTACCTTTTTTGCTTCTTTTCGGAGAAAAAAGAAGCCGCCGGAGGCAATACACCCTACGGGGTCTGTGTGTGCCCTGCGGGCGGCCTTCTTTTCTAGAAAAGAAGCAAAAGCACTGGTGTAGCAACGTCGGGTCCCCAGGGTATTAGCCATTGTCTCGCAGAGCTACCTTTTTTGCTTCTTTTCGGAGAAAAAAAGAAGCCGCCGGAGGCAATACACCCTACGGGGTCTGTGTGTGCCCTGCGGGCGGCCTTCTTTTCTAGAAAAGAAGCAAAAGCACTGGTGTAGCAACGTCGGGTCCCCAGGGTATTAGCCATTGCCTCGCAGAGCTACCTTTTTTGCTTCTTTTCGGAGAAAAAAGAAGCCGCCGGAGGCAATACACCCTACTGGGTTTGTGTGTGCCTCGCAGAGCTTACCTTTTTTGCTTCTTTTCGGAGAAAAAAGAAGCCGCCGGAGACAATACACCCTACGGGGTCTGTGTGTGCCCTGCGGGCGGCCTTCTTTTCTAGAAAAGAAGCAAAAGCACTGGTTTAGCAACGTCAGATCCCCGGGGGATTAGCCATTGCCTCGCAGAGCTACCTTTTTTGCTTCTTTTCGGAGAAAAAAGAAGCCGCCGGAGGCTGTTGCCCTGCGGGTGGCCTTCTTGCCTCGCAGAGATACCAAACCGCCGGAGGATGTTCTCGGGATAAGCCATTGCGCTAAAAGCTGTTGAGTTGTGCAAGCGCTGTATGAAGTATCCCTTATTGAGGAGAGTGATATCTTGAAAAGAAGTAACAAAAAGTGGCGATGAGGTCCCCTTTATATATCTATTTTTTTTCTTTCAAGTGGCGCTTAAGCGCCGCACCCTACCCATGATGTTTATTTCCTAAACGGGACAGCAACCGTTGCTTGGATCTATTTTCCCCGGGGCGTAGTACATCGACTTTTTTTTGGAGCGAAAGAAGAAAAAGGGTAACTCTGGGGGGACTCAACTTGCAATTGTGTAATGATTTTTGCCTTCTTTCTAGAAAAGAGGTAGGCTTGAGGGACAATGGCCTCCGACGGCGCCGTTTTTTCCTCCGAAAAGAAGGCCGCCCGCAGGGCAATACACCTCTGCGAGGCTCACGTAGCCTCCGGCGGCTTCTTTTTTCTCCGAAAAGAAGCAAAAAAGGTAGCTCTGCGAGTCAATGCCAGTGCTTTTGCTTCTTTTCTAGAAAAGAAGGCCGCCCGCAGGGAAATACACCTCTGCGAGGCTCACGTAGCCTCCGGCGGCTTCTTTTTTCTCCGAAAAGAAGCAAAAAAGGTAGCTCTGCGAGGCAAGCCAGTGCTTTTGCTTCTTTTCTAGAAAAGAAGCCCGCCCGCAGGGCAATACACCTCTGCGAGGCTCACGTAGCCTCCGGCGGCTTCTTTTTTCTCCGAAAAGAAGCAAAAAAGGTAGCTCTGCGAGGCAATGGCTAGTCCCCGTGAGCTTCACCCTGTGAGACCAGTGCTTTTGCTTCTTTTCTAGAAAAGAAGGCCGCCCGCAGGGCAATACACCTCTGCGAGGCTCAAGGAAGCAAAAAAGGTAGCGTGTGGCGCGGATCTTCAGGGCAAGCTGCTATTTAGCTACTATGCACATACACAGTGGCAGACGCGCATCGACACTACTATGTGAGTGAAGCTGTCTGTCAATTGTGCTGGAGTGGTTGGTTGGTTGGTGTACTGTGGAACCGCCAAAAGCTTATGGGGTTGGAGTAGATGTGTGTCTTAAGAGTCAGTGTGACCAGCGAAGGTTTAGTCAACCCTTGCCGCGTCGCACCTGCATACCGCCCATAATGTATGTAAAAGAAACAAGTGGTTAAACCGATGCTCAAAATGGAGAGCAGCTTACGAAATTCGCAGTTGGGTGTTAAAGTAAGCGTCTTTTTATCCCATCATCATCAAAAGAAAAATAAATAAAATAAAATAAAATAAAATAATAGTACAATTGTGAAGCGGTGTGTGTGTGTGTGTGTGTGTGTGTGTGTGTGAAATCTGGAGGGCTGTCTCCAGATGGAAATGTCATCTCTCTGGAATCACGGAGTTTTCTCATGCAGTCTCGTTGAGTACGTGGAAGAAATGCAAAATTTCACTCCACATCCACTGCAGGGAAGGAGGTGGTGTTTTGCTCGAGCTACTCGTGGGACACGTTTGAATTGGATCCAAATTCTAACCCAAAACTCTGACTGACACCAAACTCAATCGCTAACACAACACGTCCAACACACATATCAGACAGACACTGTCAAACGAAGTCGACATATTTTCTAGCGGAGACTTACGTCCCACGAACATGCATTTCCTCTCCTGCGTTCATTCCAACTGATGCAGATCTTCACCCCCTTCGCTTAATAAAATAAATAGAGCTCCAGAGGCATACGGCCATCGCCAGATTACGTGCATTGATTAACTGCAAAAGGATATCACCGTTTTATTAAAAAAATAATTAATATAATCTACTGGCGACGTTTCCTGCTATTGTCGCTAACTTTTGTCACCTGCAAATCGCGTACATCAAAAAAGACAGGTTTCAGATAAAGTTGACGAAACCACCCACACAACGTCATCACCACACTCCCATTTAGTACTCAATCGTCCCTTTTTTTTTTTTTTTTTTTTTGCAGAGAATCCTCCACAATTTCCCATATATACAGTAGAGATACACAGATGGCGTCGTCTTTGGCGGGTTCGTTCTGGACTCCTGACTACCAAACAGGGGTGTCGGTGATTTTCGACAAATTGCTCCAGGGGTGCACCGAAAACGTTCAGATTTTACAGGCTGTGCAGGAGCGTATTCGTTTAGAGGACCAATATGGCGTTGGTCTCCAAGCGTTTCCGGACAAGTTGGGCCCAACTAACGCTGGATTCGATCGAGACGAAGGCGCTACGCTACGGCAGGCCTATGTTTCGTTCTTGGATCAAATGAACCAGCAGGGCAACGTTCATGGCGACATAGCCGCTAATTTGGACAGCGGGGTAAGGGGCCCCTTCCAGGCCTGGTCGCAAGAGCACAAGGGGAGAGTGTTGGAAGCACAGACCAACTTGAACGGCAAGATCAAGGCCTATAATAAGAAAGTCATACAAACCCAGCGGGCACAACAACAGTATTTTTCAAAGTGTAGACAGCTGGAGGATTCAGATGCCCACCTGCAAGCTTCTGCTTCTTCCTCGTCTTCTTCACCTTTGCCCTCCCCTCAGCAACAGTCGTTTGGTACTAGTAATAGCAACGGTAATATTGAACTCGCTGGACGAACCTATTCACCTGCCAAATTAGCTGATTTGCTCGCGGACATGCTGAATGAAATCCCGGTCGGCGACTACAGGGTTCCAATTATTGGAACGTACGAGCATGTGTCGTCCGGCGACGAAATCGCCCTATGGACTCGAAAACGACTAAACCTCAAAAACGTCGGCATTGCTGAAAAGTTTGGTCAGGGTTTGATCGACAACGGCTTTCTGAAGCCTGTCGGTAAAGTGGGCCAGAAAAAATTTGTCAATTCGTCCTCTTCCAACTACCAATGGCAGCAGCGGGCACTAGACTATGACCCCAATGCCATTGTGGTCGAAGACTACTCAACATCAACTGCGCCCCAACCATCTCCAACTGAGAACAAGTTTGCGCAAGCAACCTCCGGACTGCTCTCACCTCCTACGACCATTTCCGGATATCTCTCTGGATTTTTGAATACTAATCACCATGGTAATGGTACCAACGGTGGCACTCTTAACGGCAACGCAAAAATTCAACAGGAGTTGACCGATGCAGATGAACGATACCAACAAGAAGTCTTAGAACTGGACAGCATGAGATGTGACCTAGAGCAGTCAATCACTGATACTTTATCGTTCATGGAACAATGCGAGCTGGACCGTCTAAGAGCCGTCAAGAAGGTTTTGTCTGATTTCTCGTTAATCATATCCAACCCACTAAACACCACTATTGAAAACACTAAAAACTTGTCTCTTATCAAGGATACCGTCAATCCAACATCAGATTTGTCATACATGATTCAAAGCTACAAGACTGGTACATTTTGTCCCAAAGTGGTAGTTTACGAAAGCTTCCACAATGCCGCAAAGTGCCAAACTTTTGGTGTTGACCTTTCGTCTGTTCAGTTTGTTGTTCCATCCTTTTTAGCTTATCTCTCGTCCAAGGAAGAAACATCCGTGGATATGTGGAAAAAGCAGACCACACTGAAAACTATATACCCTCTCAGAAGGCTCATTAATGATGGTCAGGAGTTTGACCCTTCTACAGCCTTTCCTCCTTTCCCCTTGCCGGTAGTCATCTCCACCTTGAAAGAGTTTCTTCTGGAGTTGCAAGATTCCGTCATCTCCTTCACAATGTACGATGTCTTCAAGAACATTTATAACGCCTATTATACCCCGGAAACCAAAGATGAAGACCATCAACGGGCAACATTGAACAAACGACAAGAAAAGCTTATTAGCTCCTTGAGGCACCTTCCTCGTTGCCATATTGTAACGCTAGAGAGCCTCATTGCACATTTTACAAAACTGATGGAAGATAATGATACGATTGATAAAGAGTTCACAAAAAACGTCGCAGGCTATTTACTTCGACCCAGAACTATCTCCCCGCTCACTTTAAATGACAAGTTCCCTGCATTGCTCATTGAAGACTTGATCCGTTATAAAGACACAATATTCCCGTCTGTTTACAGAGGTCTTGCAAATACGAACAGAGACCGGTCGGTTTCCACATCCGAGGCGAATCGACGGGCCAACATGGAAGCAAGAAATAAAGAGTTGGAGGCACAGGCGGTTGCTGCAAGAGCAGCACGGTCGAGAACTGGGTCACCATCTTCCCCTACATCCCCGACGAACCAGCGTCAACCACTCCCTTCTAACAATCGTATATCTTCGAATGGGCTGATACCCTTGACACTTTCGCCTTCTCGTGCCGAACAGCCAGCTCAGAGGAAGAGCGAATCCCGGGAACGTAAAAGAATATCGTCATCCTCCATAATGAACCCTACAAATCCGACTAACATGAGACACAAGAAGTCCAATTCTACCCCTGTACGGCCTGGGATTGTTGACAGCAATTCGAAGGATGATTACGATCCGGGTAATGAATCCAGCTCCAGCACCACTTCGCGAGGTAGAAGTGTTACTGCGCACACTGAAACCGACGAAGAAGAACCACAGCAAGAATTAATGAATGGAATGATTAACGAGTTAGATGAAGACAATGTAGACAAATAAGTGATACATTTACGAACAACTTTTACAGATGAATTAGTAGTATATATTTACATTTACAAAGGGAGGGGAAAAAACAAAGAAAGCATTATTTTCCGATAATGTCTTCAAACATTTCTTGACATGGAACTTGAGCATTGAGCTTAGCACAAAGTAAGAAAGCACCGCTCAACTTTCTGTGCAAACCATAAGTTTCTTCCGGTGGAGGGGTCAATCTTTCGTTCAACATCAATCCAATATTCTCACGAACACGTTCGGTGATGGTTTGATTAGAAAAGTCAAACGGTTTACCTTCATTTGCAGACGAAAATGGTTCACCCAAAACCAAAATCGAGTCAATGTGTGCGTCAAGCATGGCTTGAGATTCAAGACCAGTGAGGTAACCAAGTTTGAGGGAATATTCGTGACAGGCTTGACGGTCCCTTCTGGCCGCTGCCTTGAGAATCTCCAAGTAGTCCTTGACAAATGACTCGTCGTAACCACGGGCAGCCCCAAAATCAAGTAATTCTAATTTCTTTGTTTCTGGGTTGTATAGGAAATTCGCCCAGTTGGGGTCAGTTTGCATATAATGGAACTTGCCGATTTCTAAAAGGCATAGTCTCATGATATTGCTAGCTATCCAGTTTTTAGTTTCCTGATCCCAATCACCCTTGGTAATTTCTGTACCCTTCATCTTTTCCATGGTAAGAATATGTTCAGTTGAAAGGTTGTGATACACTTTTGGAATTGCAAAAACGGGATCGTCCGCTAAAAGAGCTTGGAAATTTTCCATCGCTTGTGCTTCCCGAAGATAATCGCATTCCCATTTTAATTCCGTTCTTGCATTATCGATTGTTTTGTCGAGAAAAAGCCCTTCAGGGAGGAACCTAGAGGCTGTCAACAACAACATTAAATTGTTCAAATCCGAGTCAATGGAATTGGCTACTCCCGGATATTGAATTTTCAATGCAACTTCTTGATAACCATCTAATAAAACACCAGTGTGAACTTGACCGATAGACGCAGCTGCGATTGGGTAATCTTCAAAGCTGGAAAAAATCTCTGTGCGCCAATTCCTTCCCAATTCCCTGCTCATGACTCGCTCCAATTGACCTCGAGGCATGTAGTTTGCTGTATTTTGGACACGCTTAAGAACTGTCTGAATTTCTGGGGACAAAAACTTTTGATCCTGAAATGAAATCAATTGGCCAATTTTTAATGCCGCACCCCTCATTTGAGAAAGCTTTTTGACCATCTTTTCAAGGTTTCCCGGGGTCATGAAGATAGATTTACCAGCAAAATCTTTCTCATTGCTCCCATATCTACGAATTGTTTCGCCTAATGCCCCAATTCCCATCTCGGTAGCAAGGGATCCATAGTGAAACAGACGTCCTAAACGACTTGCCGGGACAGGGGAAGAATCCATTACAAAATCCTCCTTCTTTTTCATTCCAATTACGTTCTCGTCATCCTTAGGATCTTTCCGCCCGGAGCTGTAGTTACGCACAGCTGTCATCTGTGGGTTCCTTCCTTTTGAAGTAGTAGTTCTGCAGGCACTCCGTGTCAAGGTTGACGTTTGTAGGAACCGAGTCAGATCTCGCTTTTGCATCTTCGCACTGGCTTTGACAACCTTTTTAGCAGACGCGGCCACACAAATGGCATCATACACCCGACTTCTGCTGCTCATTGGATTAGACGAGGGTTCCACGGTATCTACTGATTAGTCGGCTGCTCCTTGGGAATTCTCCCTCCCATCTTAATCTTTTCATAAAATTTTTGGATTTGTCCCAACCGGTCCGATAGTCGTTATATTTTCTCTAAAAAAAGTCTTCACTCCTCGAGAAATTTTCAAAAACATACAAAGATGTCTGATGAACGAAGCGCAAAGAGGGCCAAGTCAGAAGATTCTGTGGACTCTAAGAATAAGGAGCACAAGTCTAACCCTTATCTTGCTCATTTAGAAGAGGATGGCACACAAACTACCACTTCATCAAATGGGTTATTTGATTACTCCACCAGACACAAGACTACTGCGGAAGACGCAGCAAAAGCGGAAGATGGCCCATTGAACCCATTCAATGAAATGCCATTTTCGGAAAAGTATTTCCAGATCCTCAAGACCCGAAGGGACTTGCCAGTGCACGCGCAAAGAAACGAGTTCTTGAAAAACTTTCAATCCACGCAAATCATGGTTTTTGTAGGTGAGACAGGTTCCGGTAAAACTACGCAAATCCCTCAATTCGTTTGTTACGATGATTTCCCCCATGTTGAAGGGAAGATGGTGGCCTGTACACAACCAAGAAGAGTGGCCGCTATGTCGGTTGCCCAAAGAGTCGCCGACGAAATGGATGTTAAGCTCGGCGAGGAAGTTGGTTACTCTATTAGATTTGAGGATAAGACTTCTCCTAACACATTCTTGAAATATATGACCGACGGTATGTTGTTGAGAGAGGCAATGACTGATCCGCAGTTGGAACGATATTCCTGTATTATTCTGGACGAAGCTCACGAAAGAACGTTGGCTACCGATATCTTAATGGGTTTGATTAAACAAGTTGCGGAGAGACGAAGAGACCTCAAGATTATTGTAATGTCTGCTACTCTTGACGCACAAAAGTTTCAAAAATACTTCAACGATGCCCCGCTGGTTGCGGTTCCCGGTAGAACCCATCCAGTCGAAATTTACTACACTCCAGAGTATCAAAAGGATTATCTTGAATCGGCCATTCGAACAGTTCTACAGATTCACGCGAGTGAACCAGAAGGTGATATTCTCGTCTTTTTAACTGGTGAAGAAGAAATTGAAGATGCTTGTAAGAAGATATCTCTTGAGGCCGATCAATTGATTCGCGAAATGAACTGCGGTCCTCTAAAAGTGTATCCATTGTATGGTTCACTTCCACCGTATCAACAGCAACGTATTTTCGATCCTGCTCCGGCACCTTTTAAGGCTGGGGGGCCTCCAGGTAGAAAAGTCGTCGTCGGTACAAATATCGCAGAAACCTCCTTGACAATCGACGGTATTGTCTATGTGGTTGATCCCGGTTTCTCTAAGCAAAAGGTCTATAACCCAAGGATCAGAGTTGAATCTCTTCTTGTTGCACCAATCTCTAAGGCATCTGCTCAACAACGAGCTGGTAGAGCTGGTCGTACCAGACCTGGTAAATGTTTTAGATTATACACCGAAGAAGCGTACAAGAAAGAACTGAACGAGCAAAGCTACCCAGAAATTCTCCGCAGTAATCTTGCCAACACAGTTTTGGAACTAAAGAAACTTGGTATTGACGATTTAGTTCACTTCGATTTTATGGACCCCCCAGCTCCGGAAACCATGATGAGAGCTTTGGAAGAGTTGAATTATCTGGCATGCATTGATGATGATGGCGAACTCACAGCTCTGGGAAGACAGGCCTCGCTTTTCCCACTGGATCCAATGCTAGCAGTCATGCTGATCCATTCTCCAGAGTTTTACTGTTCCAATGAAATGGTTTCGTTGGCAGCTATGCTCAGTGTCCCGAATTGCTTCATCAGACCAAATAACGACAGAAAAGGTGCTGATGAAGCCAAAGAGCTCTTCGCTCATCCAGATGGGGACCATCTCACCTTACTCAATGCTTATCACGCATTCAAAAGCCCAGATGCTCAGGAAAACGCATCGAAATGGTGCTATGATCATTATTTGTCCTTGAGGTCACTACAGACTGCCGATAGTGTGAGATTCCAACTGAAAAATATCATGGAGAGATGCAACCTCGATTTGATTTCTACCCCGTTCGGTGACAAGAACTATTACACCAACATTCGAAAAGCGCTCACTGCAGGCTATTTCATGCAGGTTGCCAAGAAAATGTCGTCATCTAAAGGGTACATTACCGTTAAGGATAACCAAGAAGTTTTGTTACATCCATCCTCGGTACTCGGTCAAGAGAGTGACTGGGTTATTTATAATGAATTTGTCTTGACCAAGAAGAACTACATTAGAACTGTTACGTCTGTCAAGCCGGAATGGCTCATTGAACTGGCTCCGGCCTATTACGACGTTTCGTCATTTCAGAAGGGTTCCATAGACGTCAAGATGAGTCTGGAACAAGCAAAGAGTAAAGTTGATAGAAAAAACCAAAAGAAGAAATAATTAATAACTAACTATTATAATATATGTATTCATGTCTCCCTTGGTCTTTTTGTGCACGTTAGATATCGGAATAACCCCTCTGTTGATTCTGTCTCAGCTGATGCCACAGACGTGGTGAGTTTTTTGGTTGTGGGAATTGGGTAGTGACAGTGTCATGAGTTTGCTGAATTCCGATATCTTAGAATCTAACTGTCAATTGTTTAGGCAGAATGGCGTGTATGATAAGTCTGACATCAACGTTTTTTCCTTAACTTTTTAAATACGACAAGGGGGGATGGGTCTCTTCTTTCAAACGGCCTGAAACTTGACTTTTTTTCAAGGATCTACCCATAAACTAAAAATGACCCGTTGGAAATACTCAGATGCTCCCAATTCCAAAAAAAAAATGGCAGCATTGAAGTGTTTGATATCAAAGTGGAGTTGTTAGGCCTTTTTTTTGTCCTGGTAGGCTCTTCCGACTTTAAAACTCGAAGAAGCTGGGAAGCAGGTGTCAATCCACATGAGCCAATAACCCTGCCATTCGTATGGATTATTATTATACAGTGTTTTGGCTACATCCAGCATGCCTTGGGTCCATCAGCAGTGTTTTTGTGCACGAAACCGCATACCAAGGCAGTGTGCGATGCCATTGCTGAACACGTGATCGCTAAGATGAGATATATATTACGCACTCGTCCGTTCTGAAAGGGCCCGTATAGCCTCCGGCGGCTTCTTTTTTCTCCGAAAAGAAGCAAAAAAGGTAGCTCTGCGAGGCAATTCGAGTGCTTTTGCTTCTTTTCTAGAAAAGAAGGCCGCCAACAGGGCACACACCGACCCCGTGTAGCCTCCGGCGGCTTAAGGCAGCTCTGCGAGGCAATTCCAGTGCTTTTGCTTCTTTTCTAGAAAAGAAGGCCGCCCGCAGGGCACACACCGACCCCGTGTAGCCTCCGGCGGCTTAAGGCAGCTCTGCGAGGCAATTCCAGTGCTTTTGCTTCTTTTCTAGAAAAGAAGGCCGCCCGCAGGGCACACACCAACGCGTGTAGCCTTTTTTACGCAGACATCTGATAGCGGGGGTACGCATAGAGGAATGAGATGCGCGAACTAGCTAGCTAGAGCTACGGAAGCGTGCGGAGATGCCTAAGCTAGCTCGAACAATAGCTAAGCTTTTCGCAGTTTGCACCTGCTAAGTATCAAGAAATATATACGAACAGTCACATGGACCCTTGGAAAGTCTCTCAAGTGTGCTGAATGACCAGATGATGCCTATGCATAGATCTCAAGACAGTGAAAACGTCAAGGCCGCTCAGTGCATACAGCCGACAGAGCACATCGGGTCGACAAAAGCACTATGCTACACTTTTGCAAGAGAGCACATTGATCGGAAAAGAAACAATTACAATTACCTGAAAATTGGACCGGTGGGGTGACACCATAGGCACATATGCATATGCAGAGTCTACATTTTTTAGTAGCTAGTAGAGACTAGCTAGCTGTAGCTATGCATAGTATCAAGATCCTACATCTCGCATTGATATCACATACCCGACCCACTTTGGACGGCATTTTATTTCTCCGAGCCAGAACGGATGAAGGCAACAGTGCAGCGCATACTAGTTATCCAGCCAGTTCTACAGGGCCCAGATATAGCTCCCGGAAGGTGCTTTTCAGCAGAAAAGAGACATGTTAAAAATATAGAATTGCAGCTTTGGCTTCCATTTTCCATTCTTGTCGCTCGCTGGGCCCGCCCACGTAGCCTCCGACGGCTCCTTTTTTCTCCGAAAAGAGGCAAAAATGCTAACCCTGCTAGGCCCATGGTGGCCTTGCTTCCTTTATAGACACGGGAATGTCCGGTCCCTACATCTCCCCACCCCAGCTCCACTGCTGTTCCCTTCTAGAAAGAAGGGCCGGCGTTGTGCCTCGCGGATCATAGCCCGGGGTGGCGCCTCAGGGGGTGCTTGGGCCAATAGCTGCAGACCGCCTATGACTCTAGACCGAGAATTATTCATTGTAGATCGTATGCACCACTTGATTGGCCCAATTTGTCCGAGACCTCGTTGCGCCATATCACAGCCGTGAAAACACAGAGATGTACCCTAACTAGAACTACATTCAAATAAACGCCAGAGAATCCAATTCAAAGCCCCATGGCCCCGCTAGGCTCCAAAGAGAGTCTGCTCGTTTCTCAGCGCTACAGCACTCGCTACTCCCCGGCGCATTCCACCGAAACACTGATAACCTTTTGGTGGTGGTGTGCGCGCGTGCGTGCGCAACTGTCGGGGTGAATAATGTCCCAACAAGGGTCGAGGGCTGCATAGATATATAAAGCAAGCGTTTCCCACCTTTTCCCACACCGTATTACTCACATTATTAACTTCAAACACAATGTCTGCTCCTACGTAAGTCCTACACACACTCTCTCTCTCTCTTCAGACCAGGGCTGCCATCCTATCTCGGGGCTCCCTCCATGAAGTCCCGGTCGAATTGCATATATCTCTATACTTCGTTGTGCCCTAAGCGCGCGGTGAAAAAAGGTATGACACAATTCGTTCATTGGTGGTCTTCTTCGGGAGTGTTCCCTTCCTTCCTTCCTCCCCCCCATGGATAGCGCCCCCCACGTGCATTTATTGTTTGTATGCGATTATGTTGTAGCATGCAAGTATTGCTCGTCGGTTATTTTGGAAAAATAGGCAATTTTACTAACAAAACCTGTGTAGTGGTGGTATGTTTTTTTTTGGTTTGCTGACATAATGCTGTCGTGCTGTGGTGATGGATGGAAGAGGAAGATCCAGTTGCTAACTTCGTACTGTAGATATCGGCCTCATCGGCCTGGCTGTCATGGGCCAAAACCTCATTCTCAACGCTGCTGACAAGGGTTACACTGTTGTCGCTTACAACCGTACCGTCTCCAAGGTGGACCACTTCTTGGAGAACGAGGCCAAGGGAAAGAGCATCATTGGTGCTCACTCCATCGAAGAGCTCGTTGCAAACTTGAAGCGTCCTCGTTCCATCATTCTCCTTGTTAAGGCCGGTCCTGCTGTCGACGCATTCATCCAACAGCTCGAGCCGCATTTGGAAAAGGGCGACATCATCATCGATGGTGGTAACTCCCTCTTCTCCGACTCCAACCGTCGTTACGAGGAACTCAAGGAAAAGGGCCTTCTTTTCGTCGGCTCCGGTGTCTCCGGTGGTGAAGAAGGTGCCAGAACTGGTCCTTCCCTCATGCCGGGTGGTCATCCAGATGCTTGGCCATCAATCAAGAACATCTTCCAGGACATTGCCGCTAAGTCCGACGGTGAGCCATGTTGTGACTGGGTCGGCCCTGCTGGTGCCGGTCACTACGTCAAGATGGTCCACAACGGTATCGAATACGGTGACATGCAGTTGATCTGTGAGGCCTACGACCTGCTTAAGAGAGGTGCTGGCTTCACCAACAAGGAAATTGCTGCCGTTTTCGAAAAGTGGAACAAGGGTGTCCTCGACTCCTTCTTGATTGAAATCACCAGAGACATCTTGGCCTTTGATGATGATGATGGAACCCCATTGGTCGAAAAGATCCTCGACACCGCTGGTCAAAAGGGTACCGGTAAGTGGACCGCCATCAACTCTCTCGACCTCGGCATGCCAGTCACCTTGATTGGTGAAGCCGTCTTCTCCAGATGCTTGTCTGCTATTAGAGAAGAAAGAGGAAGGGCCGCCAAGGTTCTCTCCGGTCCATCTCCAAACTTCGACGGCAACAAGGAAAAGTTCGTCGACCAACTCGAACAAGCCCTTTACGCCTCCAAGATCATCTCCTATGCCCAAGGGTTCATGCTCATTAGAGAAGCCGGTCGCGAATACGGCTGGGACTTGAACAATGCCGGCATTGCCCTCATGTGGAGAGGTGGCTGCATCATCAGATCTGTTTTCCTTGCAGAGATCACCAAGGCTTACAGAGAAAACCCAGAGTTGGAAAACTTGCTTTTCCACCCATTCTTCAAGAATGCTGTTGAAAAGGCCCAAGACTCCTGGAGACAAGTTGTTGCTTCTTCTGCTCTCTGGGGTGTCCCAACTCCTGCTTTCGCTACCGCCCTTTCCTTCTACGACGGTTACAGATCTGCCCGTCTCCCAGCTAATCTCCTTCAAGCTCAACGTGATTACTTCGGTGCTCACACCTTCAAGGTCTTGGACGAATTTGCCTCTGACAAGCTTCCAAAGGGTAAGGACATTCACATCAACTGGACCGGTAGAGGTGGTAATGTCTCTGCTTCCACCTATGACGCTTAAAAACATCTCCTTATGGTGAGTAATAATAAAAAAAGAATTTTAGCTTTATATAACTAAAAAAATGTTATTTTGATAAAAAAAAAAAAAAAAAAAAAAAAAAAAAAGCAAAGGGGAGGCTTGGTTTCTATGCATATTAGAGGGAGCTTTTTTTTAAAAATTCCACTTTCATTTTTTCAATTGTCTCTGATAACCATCCCCTGTCATACACATACAAACTTTGACCATTGGCTTCTGCCTTTTTGCGCAAATTCATTCTCATTTCAGAAGTTTTATCCTTTTCCGACTCAACCGCTAGCAGCACGACACTATCATCCTCACAAACTGCATAAGTCTTCGGGTTCTTTGCAGTAATTTTATGAGATGGCTCGGCTCCATGACTTTGAGCTACCCTGTCTAATTGAGTGAAAAGTTTCCCAACTGCTAAATTAAACTTCATTCCTTTAAACAGCTGCGACGGTGCTGACGAATAAATCTCCTTTCGACGCTGAATACATGTGTTTAAAGCTGTTTCTTGCTCAGATACTAGGAATTTTTCCGGGATTGGAACAATCTTTTCGTCCTTATTCAAACAGTCCAATAAATAATCTGGATGAATAACGTAATCGACCACACTGAGTGCACGAAGAAAATTTTCACTCGTTCTTTTCCGGGTTGCTATTATGGCGTTGGCTCGTTCAGGATCTTCGATGATATTTATTTGAAGCCGTGTGAGCTTGGGCCGCTTTCCGAGTAGTTTTCGATTCACCTCTTCATCTAGCCCTGCCAGAATGACATTGAAAGATGAATCAGATTCCGGTGTCTTCGATTTCGTTTTAGACCGGGCTTTTGGTTTTGATGGAGCCGATGAGCTTATTTCGGGCGTCTTAGTTTTGTTTGTACTAGATTTCTGGTTGGAAAATGTTTCTTCAGGTGGTGATGGCATAGATGTTCGTTTCTTAGATAATTTCTCTTGGCTCACATCAGGTGGAGGAGATTTCGATTTCGATTGTTCCCCCTCGAGCCCTTCAGACGGTGGCGCAACTTGCTGGGGGGATTTAGATTCAGGTGGTTGCACTCCACCACTTGGTATTTCACTCTGCTCAGTAGTTTCAGCTTTTAACTGGGACTCGCGCAGACGTTCATTAGATGGTGGCACGTTTTCATCAGATTTCGATCCCATTTGTGTCTTCTGTCGTTTAGTAACAGGGGTGTTTTCTTCAGGAGGCTGCTCATCCGGCAACTTATTGCTTGACGGAGTATTGGACTGCTCTGTAGCAATGTTCTCAAGTTTACGTCTTTTAACAGAAGAAGACTTTTTGCTATATGTTAGCATTTTCTTTGACACGGGGGTTTTGAGATCCAATGATGGAGTCACAGGAAGCACTGGAATAGCTTCCACTTGTTCTGCTTCAGACTCGTGTTCATATTCAGAATCATCGTCAGGTACGGCATTCGCACCATCATAAAATGATTTTAATACGTCCGCATCCAACTTCGCAAGTCCGAAAATGTCAGAATAGTTATCATTCAGGTAAGTGTACTTCTTTTTGGCGGTGGATTGTTTGAACCATGACATATAACAATCCTCTAACCATGTATGACTGACCATTTCTACAGAACTCCATACCCGTCCAGCGTTGTACTTTTCACCTTGAGGACAAGCACAGATTAACATGTTGGTGTGGTCCTTCACAAGTTGAGCTTCAAATTTAGCCCCCAACGCAGTTATTAGATCGACAATTGTATTTCTAGATGCTCCAGAATAATTCGTCACAGATATAATTTTATCTGTCATACCACCAAGGGGTTCAATAGGGACGGGATAGTGCAACAAAGAATCCAAGGGCGAAGACCATTCATTGAAAAATGCCATAGAATAGACCCATTTAAGGTTACCCACTGTTATACCTCGCTTACTGCAGGAGATGTATGCCTTACCTTTCCTGTACTTACCAATATAGACATCTGCTTCATCCGGCTTATCGACAATACCGCCACAACCCATAGCAAGCAACAGTTCCATGAAGCCTTTTTTCATAACATACAAGCCAAGATCGTTTGAAATAAATACTTTTTTCCCCTCAAAGATATTAGAATAAGGTATCTTCTCACTTTCGGAAGAAACTGGAGGTTCATCGAAGATGGAGGGATTCGGGAAACAATAGTGACTGTCGTCAAGCCGCCGACGCTGTATTAAACAGTCAGAAAACCAGTAAGGATGGGTGATTTTGACCCCGCTACCAGACTTGATGACTCGTTGGCATCTGTCCATCTGATCGCTAGTGGCAAACATATGCGTGGTATAGACTATGACATGTGGAGAGTCTTGAGCGCCGAGGGCCCGTGAATTGGCATAAACTGCTTCCGTATCACCTGGACTCAATCCGGTAGTTGTAATTGCCACATCCCGAAGGAGACATCGCGGGTCAGGCGAGTAAGGCTGCACAGCATGAAGAGTATTTTCAGCGACACATTGATCCACCCATTCCGGGGATACTACCGAAATTGTCGGCAATTTGACTATAAGATCAGAATTGGGAAAATTCATTGATTTGGTGATAACGAATATCTTTTCATTAGTAAATGTAGATTCTTTGCTGATGATGTCAATAGATTTTGCCTTCGCCCCATTCTCCAAAAGCTTTGTTTTGATCTAAAAAAATTTGTCAGCTACTGTAGCGTCTCACGTCATATCCCCATAGAACTCACCCTCTCTGCTTGATCTTCTGCAAACTGCTCACAAGGATGCAGAAAGAATCGAAAGCTTGCATCAAACAGTGTTTTGCCCATCTTTGTCCTCTATCAGCGTCTATTTGAGTCTTGCCAAATAAATATGGAACGCGTCCGCTTCAAGACGTAGTGTAATTAACACGCGCGCCTAGACGCATACAGTACAAACCTGACCACCGATAGCTGAATATATAGAATATATTTGATATAGCTAAGAAATTGGTAGTACCAATTATTCCGTCTACCACTATGGACTAACAGGAATACTCAAGTATTTGGTATATTGAAAGCAGCTCGTTGGCGGGCAAAATTTGCAATGGTCAGCCGTAAATTTTAATCCAACCCACGAGGGCGTCGCGTGAGTCACGTGAGTAGTAAAAAAAATCAGTGAAATTATGCGTGTGGGTAGCCTTTACGGGCGTTTTCAAAGCTAGATAGCATCCAGCTGTAAACCTATATACATAGTTGCATATGTATGGATATACTCATTCATGGGTCCTACTGCAGTTTCGTATGCATATCATAATACGCATTAATTGTTGATTACTTTTGTCCTGCGAAGGTATTAGGAATAACACTATGATGTCTCGTATATAACAGCCTATAGAATAAAACAGAAAATGATAAATGATCCAAACAAGCTAGACACCATTGACAGATATATTTCAGTGTTTTTTGATCCGGTAGATGATTTCGACCTTGTTCCAGTTTGGGAAGGCGACGAATCTTGTGAATTTTTGAACTTCTGTTTTTCATCCTTCTTGTTACTTTTCAATTCTTTTTCGTCAATATCGACTTTAAACTTTCCATCGTCCTTAGTGGTTTTATTATGTCCTGGCTTATCAACTGATAGCTGTCGAATTTGATTAGTGTATCCGACATCACCTTCCATTGCTCCCTGAGACTTGAAAATATACGCCTTTTCGTCGTTAGGGTCATCTAGATGTTTTGGTGCGTTGTAACACTTAACAGAAATGTTGTCGATTGCAGCCCAAAGATAACCGGGCTTTTCTTCAAGCTCCTTCATCGACCAGTTAATAGGTCCGCCGGCCCATTGGACAGTCCCCTCCGCATTTTTGGAGGAGCCTCCTGGCCACAGAGAGAGATATATAGTTGAGGGGGTCTGAGGGAAATGGTATCTTCTTGTCGTTGAGTTGTAAGTGTCTTGCTTTTTCAATGATCTTACTGCCACGCCATCGATTGACCAATGGATAGCATCCGGTTGCCAATCAATTTCGAAAGTATGGAAATTTTCATGTGTATTTGAGACTCCAACCTTTTCAGAATTGGTGTGATTTAGAATACCCTGATAATAGTAGTTGGTTTGAGCATTCTCTAGTTCCGAGCCAATAAACTCGAAATCAATTTCATCTTTTGATCCAGACATGAGAATGAACGCCGAAACCACGCCTGGACCGTGAGAAGTTTTTAACCGGGCACTAACTTTGCCGTACCACACTGCTCTCGTTGAAGATATTACGGTTCCATATGACTCCTTTTCCATTATCAATAGAGCGTGGTTCTTATACCCAATTACTTTTCCGTTGGTAATCCAACCATGTTTGTCAGGGTCGCCATCATACTCCTCCTGTTGGATAATTGAGCCTGTGTTTTCAAAAGTATAACGCTTACTCTCGCACACCGGTAACGGGGCACACGAAGTTTCGTTAAACGAGTTTCTAAAGTCACAGGCACCGAGGCAATGGACCCCTGTGCCGCATTCACCATATAACGAACAGCAAGGTTTATCACTCGGACAGGGTTTTCCTGGTCCACATTTTGTTTGGGCTGATACCAAAGCTCCGAAAAAAATCAAGGTTATGGTCTGGACAAGATTCATATTCGTTGGCTTAAAGTAAAGCAGCACAGATACTTCCAACTTCCTTCTTTCTGCAGTCCGTTATTATGAGTAGAAAAACAGTTTTATTTGCATCAATATACCAATGAAATTACTATACAACACAGTCGATCGCTCGAAATCTTGGATATTTCCTTTACGCCAAACTATTCATCAATAAACGTCTGTTTCCCCAATGAGGCATGTGGCTGACTATTGCTCGTTTCGAAAAAAATGAAATAAATCTATTTGTATTTTTTCTTATTTGAATTGCTTCAAAGGCTTTTTCTTGGCAGGATACGCTGAGAAATTAATCAACTATCGCTTTAAGCTTCCGATCTTTAAATTAACGATTTTAAGATATACCTAAGGGGTGGGCATAATATGCATAGGTAAGTCACACTTAAAAAAAGGGTAGATTTCTTTACCTTCGCCTATACCTATTTGTCTCCATTAGCGCAAAAATATTAATATGTATATGCATAGTACCAATGCATGATAGTAATGAGAAAATAGTACAAATATGCATAGGCATATCCATATCCATATATAGGTTAAACAAACAATATATGCAAATGCGTACATTTATCGGCATATAAAAAAGATGAGTTAACCCAAACTTAGCAATTAACTTCATTAGTATTGAAAGTGTGTCTACTATTGCTGTGGCGAAAGAGGCTAAATCGACCGCAAATATAATATCGTAACTTCTGCTCCGATTGTGACTATATGGAATGTCAAGTATAGAATCAAAAACGGCCGACAAGACTCAAAAAGTCAAGTCAACCTCTCTCTCACTGATAGTTGGAGTCCTGGTCTTTGGCCTAATGGGTATAAGCAGAGGATTAGATGAAGGAACGGTCAGTGGAAGCATTGCTCAAAAATCGTTTCAAATCCAGTTTGGTTTCCACAACAGACCGCCAGAAGAAGTAGCTGCAATAAAATCAAATATAGCAACTGTCGTTCTAATGGGAAGCATTGGAGGGTCAATTTTGGGTCTACTAATCAATGACACTATTGGTAGGGTGAGGTCGCTACAGTTATCGTTTATTCTATGGATCGCTGGAGTTGTCGTCCAAATCACAACGTTTGGAGGTGTGGGCCAATTATATGCCGGTAGACTACTAGCAGGACTAGGGATTGGAATGACACCAATTGTCTGTCCAACTTACCTAGTGGAAATCTCGCCCAAAAAAATCCGAGGAAGATGCTCTAATATATTTGCTGGCAGTGTATATTTTGGAATAATGCTAGGCTACTTTGGAACATGGGGTGCCAGCGTGCATATACCAGATAATGATAGGAATCAATGGGTAATTCCTATTACAATACAAATCATGGTCGGTGGAATAGGATTTGTGTCCTCCTTTTTTGTGGTTGAAAGTCCAAGATGGCTGTTAAAGCAGGGTAGGGACAAAGAAGGCGTTCAAATTTTAATGAGACTGAGAAAGGCAGATAGAGACGACTCATGCCTCGCGCAGGAGCTTGGCCAGATATATTCACAGATTAACGAGGAGCGGGTCATCCACTCGAAATGGAACGTGATAAAGAAGATGATGAGTGATGGCGGCATGAGATACCGGCTGATCCTAGGTCTATTAATTCAACTTTTAGGGCAATGGTCCGGCGCAACCGCAGTCACTGTGTACGCACCAGAGATATTCCAGATTGTCGGAGTGAGCGACAAAAAGAAGCTATTTGCAACTTCCATGTTTGGCGTGGTAAAATTCATTTCAGCGCTAACTTGTGCTTTTTTCGTGATTGATTATTTTGGAAGAAAAAAAGCCCTTTATAGTGGCATAATCTTGCAGCTAATATCTAGCTTATATTTAGCAGTATATCTGTCGTTCCGACAGAGCTCAGAAAATGATGCAATTGCCAAAGCGGGAATTGCCGCCATAATTATGGTGTACCTGTCGGGGGTAGGATGGGCATTAGGTTGGAACTCAGTACAATATTTGTACGGCCCCGAGGTATTCCCTACGTCTCTAAGGTCTGTGGCATCCGGTCTTATCATTGTGTTCCATTTCATAAACCAATATTCCTGTAGCAAAGCTATGCCCCAGCTGTTTTTGGTGTTTCAACCGTGGGGTACGATGGCTTTTTATTCTGCAGTTTCCTTTATTGGTTTTTTGTTCTCCTACTTCTTGGTGCCTGAAGTTTCCGGTACGTCGTTGGAACATATTAATAACTTGTTTATCTTACCATGGTACAAGATAGGCCGAGCATCGAGGACAGAGCATAGTGCTGACGCTACATTTATGGGAAGGCAAAATTGAGCTTACTGTTTTCCGTAATTCAGTAGATACGTGAACATGGACAAGAGATCCGAATAGCCATAAGGTCAGAAGAAGCCCTTACTTTTCTGTGGGGTACCAGGGGTTGTACAGCTGAGAATCAATCCTTTCATCGGAAAAGGCTCTTTTGAACCCTTTTCTTTTAGCAGGTAGGCCATTGGCTCCTGAAGCCAGTTGACTAATTGTAGTGATTCCCGTATTGCGGAGTTCCTGTTTTCCGCGATCTTCCTTGGTGCGCATAATTCGTTGAAGCTCAGAACGTCGCTTTTTCTGCTGATGATCATAGCTACTTAAATGAGAATCATATTCCTGGACTCTAGAATAGCCCTTATTACATAAATCGCAGTGAAATGCCCGCCGGGGTTGCAGTTGGCGGCTGCTCATTACAGTCTTACTTTCACGTTTAGGTCCCAAACTTACAAACTGATTTAACCACTTTTTTTTTTGTAACCCAACTTCCATATTTTTATTTTTTCTCCCGACTGATCAACTTTACATTCTAACGTGAGAATATGTCGACTCCAAACTCCACACATAAAGACAGATTGACTCCAATATCTGTGGAGGGGGATCACGGTGGAGCTAATACTATGCCGTTGCTGACAAAATTGTCACGACCATATCTAACGCAGCACCAAATCGAGCACCTGCGGATTTTGTCAGAGCTACCAATGTCACAATACAATTCTATGCTATTTCACGCATTCAATCAAATCGCAGGAATTTCACGGGTTTACAAGTTCCCTATTAAAACGATTGGGACTGCCATGCTGCTGTTTCAAAAGACATATCTGTACAACAAGTTAAACAACTTTCGCTCCTCCGATGCTACCATTTCCTGTCTGATGGTAGCCTCAAAGGTGGAAGATACTCCAAAGAAGGCTCGAGAGCTCGTTGAGACGTATTACAATTTCAAAGGGATACCAGTGTCATCTTCGCAGATCGAGGATACCAGGAATCAAGTTTTGGCGCTGGAACGCCAAATCCTAGAAACTATTGGCTTTGATTTTCGGATAAGCTACCCTCACCCCTATGTTGTCAAATATTGTAAGGAGCTGGGCCTGTCAAGAGAAACAGGGCTATTGGCGTGGACTATTTCGACCGATTCTTATATGACTGATGCCCCGCTAAAATTCCCTAGTCATGCAACTGCGCTTGCAGGGATAATTCTGGCCATAAAGTTGGCTGAGATGCCTGAAATGGATATTGCGTCGATTGATTACAAACATTTGTGTTGTAAGGAATGGCATGTTAAATGTGCTTTGTTGGATCTACTTGAATTGTACACCCATTCTTTCAGCTACAGCAATTTATTCAAAATTGACAACTCCAAGGATTCCTCTACCTTCATGTCTATTCGGATTGACATCAACGATGAACTCAATTCTCAACCCCCAGCTGGTCCTCAAGGTTCGGTTCGTGGTTTGACCATGCGAGATCCAAAACTTTCAGATAAAGGTACGGTTCGCTATGTTCTGGATTGGGAGAAGTCGCACGTCTCTGGTGAACTTTTGACCTAAAAAAAGTGGTTCTTGTCATTTAAACTCCACGGGCATGGTACTCTCCGCGGCCTCTTCTTTTCTAGGAAAACTGGCTACGCGAAAGACATACTCTGGATATGTGGGAAACTTGGCGCCTCAGGCAGCTTCTCTTTTCTCAGAAAGGAAGCAAAAAGTAGTTCTGCGAGGCTTCCAGTGCTTTGGCTTCTCTATAAGGGAGGGCCACCGCAGGACATAGTTGAAATTCGCGGGAAATGTTAGCTCCGCGGTACTCCAACTCCGGTTTTCAGTGTACACAATAACTACTAACTCAATTCGTTAATATAATGTGCGGTACGCTGCACGCGTCGAATATCTGCTTCTCTCTCTCTCTCTTCATGTCGTCCCCAGTTCAATGAGTGTGTATATGGAGACTAGGCATTTTGAGTCTACGAAGGCTGCGCGCGAAAATTTAGCCGAAGGGAAGTCCTAATATGTTAATGTATAGCTGCTAAATACTTGTATCGATTTACTCTCATTGGATCGGATTTTTTGAGCTTTTCAAGACGCTCGTGGACTGCTGAAGAGCAATCTTGACCCGATAGCTCGGCCCTATACCGTTCATATTCTACTATCGATAATAAACACCACTTGTTGTCCGGTTCTAGTTCTTCCAACTCCTTTATAGATTTGATCTCATCTTCAAGGACATTCAATCGCTCTTCCACAGTCATGTCAGGGACAATATCGCTTCCCATCACCAGCCAACGGTGATACAACCACGACGACTGGTCATCAGGATCCGTGTACAAAGCGTTCCGTGTATAGTCTAGCTCCTGTTTGAGTACGCTACGACCATCCAACTTATCCTCCGCAATGTTGCGGGGGATCAGTTGGACTCGGTTATGCCAAGCCGAAAAATTAGAGAAGTTAGCATTAATTTTCTTTGTGGTGTATGCAATTTCTTCATTGACAAGACTAGTGTTTGCTTGTCTCTCGAGGGCGGCTACTACTTCTCTACGATAGTGCCAGCCATGGAAATTGCGGGAATCGTATTCCAACATCTTACTAACCAAGCCCAATTCTCGCTTCCAGTCAGGTGTTGGAGAACTGGACAAACACCATTTTCGATGGTTCCAAATCCAATAGACCTTAGGATATTCACGTAATCTAGCTTCCAGAAATCTCAATTCGCTTTCCAACCAGTTTTGCTTTTGCTCGTTATCCATTGCTTTAAACAGCTCGTCCAGAATTTCGCGTCTAAAGTTCCACACTGTGTAGCTCTCCGGATTCATTTCAAGGATCGTGCTAGTCAGGTCAAAGCTATCCTTATCATTCTGACCCGCTGATCTCCGTTGTCGGAACTGATCAATCAATCCGTTGTATTTCTTGATTTGGGCCGCCTCGACTCTCTTTTTCTTGGACTGCTGTTCAGCAGTCGTACGTACCTTTTTAACGCTATGCTGGAAGTTATCATTAGTCACTCCATGCTGCTTAACACCCTGTACTGTTGATACTCACCATATGTGTGGGTGTGTGTTTGGTGTTGGAGAACATCGGTCCCGGTGGATATTTAACATTCATGTCCACAGGATCAAGCTATTACGGCTGATACTGCAATTGACAGGGAACACGACTGCGAGCTGACGAAACGTATACTTAGGAGGTGTTTTTCTTTGTCTGGTTGTTTTATTGTTCTGGAGTTGAGTTTAGTTATAAATATACTACTATGTCATGCCCGAGGGCTATGAGCTCGAGCTTTTTGGCCGCGAAACCTAATTTTGACGTTGATGACAGTTCCAACCTACGTATACAAGACTTTTTAAGGTATTTTCCAAGAAAAGATAAACTTCATAAAAAGTTTGAAATATACTATCCCACTTGTTATTGACACTACCAATTCCGTATCACTGTTATATTTTGTGACAACTTGAAATATATGATT
>JAJLUR010000045.1:24116-67626 GCA_030674225.1 Blastobotrys terrestris
CTGGTTAAATATGTATTCATGAAGATAGCTGCTCACAGTTTCAACAGAACACTCCCTAGCAGGAAGAAAAAAAAAAAAAAAAAAAAAAAAGACGAATTCTCCTGTAAATCTATCTATCTATCTATCAAAATAGTCATATACAATACTTTATCATAAATAGGTAAAAAAAAATTCCCTTCCAATTTACGGAAGTTCGCCGAGCTTTGGTACAAAAGTCGATATTTGTCCCGACACACAAAAACAACACCACCGTTCACCATCTCTAATGTCGTCGTCGGAAGCTCCAACACGGTCTAACGTACCACTCAAGGGCTCTGCTAAACTGGTGGCCGAGTTTTTTGAGTACTCAATAAACTCCATTCTCTACCAGCGTGGAATTTACCCTTCGGAGGACTTTCAGGTTGTCCGGAAATGGGATCTCAATATGTTGGTCACTGTAGACTCGAACGTTAAAGCATACGTTAAAAAGATCATGTCTCAATTGCATAGTAAGATTTGTTTCCTTTTATTTTCTGTCCAGTCTCACTAACGCTCTTATAGAATGGCTTGTTGGCGGAAAAATCTCAAAATTGGTGGTTGTGATCACATCAAAGGACTCGGGTCAAATCGTTGAAAGATGGCAATTCGATGTCAGCGTTTTAACCGATTCTTCTACTAACAATAATAATGATTCTGCTGCTGCTCCGCAGAAACCACAGGAGGAGATTCAAAAGGAGATACAATCTATCATTAGACAAATTACCGCATCTGTCACCTTCCTGCCTGAACTCCAAGGAAGGTGCACTTTTAATGTTCTTGTTTATGCTGATGGCGATGCTGACGTTCCTAAAGAATGGGGCGATAGTGATCCGAAAGATGTTAAAAATGGCGAGCAAGTTCAATTACGGTCCTTCTCTACTCAATCTCACAAAATTGACACCTTAGTAGCTTACACTCTTGGTCACGATGATTAATATATTATTCCCCCCACAACAAGTTTTAATTTCTTCCTGTTGCGTAGTATCCCTGAGAGTAATATAGTATACTCATCCATCATGGAGCCCACAGTCACACTTGAACAATAATCGAATTTATTGATATAACGAAAACAATAACTAGCCTTTTTTATATATATAACTTCTATTACATTTACAACTCATCGTGGTCAAATTCGGCTTCTTCTTCCTCTTCTTCAGCACCAGCTGCACCAGATGCACCACCATAAAGTTTAGAGGTGATTGGATAAGCAACTGCACTCAACTTCTCCTTTTGCTCATCAATTTCTTCCTTTGAAGCGGTGGAACCATTTTCTTCCAGCCATTCAACAGTTTCCTTAACGGCATCCAACAGAGTGTCCTTGTCGTCTTCAGAGATCTTGGAACCCAAACCGGATTCAGAGGAATCAGAGACTTGGTTCTTCAAAGAATGGGCATAGTTTTCGAGAGAGTTTCTGGACTCAATCTTGTCTCTCAATTGATTATCCTGTTCGGCGTATTTTTCGGCTTCTTCAACCATTCTTTCAATATCTTCCTTGGACAGTCTACCCTTGTCGTTGGTAATGACAATAGAGTTAGACTTACCAGTGCCCTTATCGGTAGCAGCAACCTTGAGAATACCATTGGCATCGAGTTCAAATGTGACCTCGATTTGTGGGACACCTCTTGGGGCTGGTGGAATTCCGGTAAGTTCAAACTTGCCTAGCAAGTTGTTGTCCTTGGAAAGTGTACGTTCACCTTCAAACACTTGAATCAAAACAGTTGGTTGGTTGTCAACAGCTGTAGAGAAGATTTGAGACTTTCTGGTTGGAATGGCAGTGTTTCGGTTAATCAACTTAGTCATGACACCGCCGGAAGTCTCAATACCAAGGGTCAATGGGTTAACGTCCAAAAGAACAATGTCATCAACACCGTCTTCACCAGAAAGGACACCAGCTTGAACAGCGGCACCATATGCAACGGCTTCGTCTGGGTTAATACCCTTGGAAGCCTTCTTACCACCAAAGAAGTCTTCCAACAAGGATTGGACCTTTGGAATACGAGTGGAACCACCGACAAGGACAATGTCGTGAATTTCAGACTTCTTGACGTCGGCGTCCTTCAAAACTTGTTCGACTGGCTTGAGGGTCTTCTTGAAAAGATCCATGTTAAGTTCTTCGAACTTGGCTCTGGTGAGAGTCTCAGAGAAGTCGATGCCATCATAGAAGGATTCGATTTCAATTCTAGTAGACATTTGGGAGGACAAGGTACGCTTGGCCTTTTCGATCTCTCTCTTCAATTTGGAGATGGCCTTTGCATTCTTGGTCATGTCGACGTCGTGTTTCTTGTTAAAGAGCTTGGTGAAGTGCTTGACGATTCTGTAGTCGAAGTCTTCACCACCCAAGTGAGTGTCACCAGCAGTGGCAAGAACTTCAAAGACACCGCCTTCAATGGACAAGAGGGAGACATCGAAGGTACCACCACCAAGATCGTAGACAATGATTTGACGTTCATCGTCGGTTCTGTCAAGACCATAGGCGATGGCTGCTGCGGTTGGTTCGTTCACGATACGGAGAACGTTCAACCCGGCAATTGTGCCAGCATCCTTGGTAGCTTGTCTTTGAGCGTCGTTGAAGTACGCTGGGACGGTAACAACAGCGTGTGTGACCTTCTTACCAAGATAGTCCTCAGCGATTTCCTTCATCTTACCCAAAATCATGGAGGAGATTTCTTCAGGGGTGAACGTCTTGTCTTCTCCAGAGTAACTAACCTTGACAACTGGCTTGCCATCCTTGTTGGCAACCTTGTATGGGAGGTGCTTCATATCGCTTTGGACAGAGCTATCCTTATACTTGAGACCAATCAGTCTCTTAATATCGAACACAGTATTCTTGGTGTTTGCCGCAGCCTGGTTCTTAGCTGCGTCACCAACCAAACGTTCTTCTTCATTGAATGCAACATAGGACGGGGTAATACGGTTACCTTGGTCATTAGCCAAGATTTCAACCCGTCCGCCCTTCATGACACCGACACATGAGTAGGTAGTACCCAAATCAATACCAATTACTACAATGAGTTCGTTAGTAAAAAGAAGAACGGCTTCGTCTTTCGAGCAAGGTGCGGCGGTATCGATCGGAGAAAGGTGCCGATATCCGACATGTGTCACTTAAGCGAGCCACGTCATTGCCAGGACGACGAGTCAAGAGAACGATAGGAATTCGTCAATATTCCCTGTACAGGTGGCAAAAAAAAAAGAAAGACACTCATTTTCGCCACACAATTGACATTGGAATAGCACGTGTTCAGTCAAGCACTGGGAGCAGTCAGAGTCTGATAGTCGCCTGTGAAAATCAAACCAGGCTCCGCGCCAATCCCTCCCTGATGCTGAATGAACTATAACTCGCCTTTTGCGAACAAGCGCATTCACAGGAGTCCAAGAACAATGCACACAGCGCACGCAATCGGCCAAATATCGCAATCAATCCGCCACCATAAACCCCAGCGCTAGAGAAAAATCAACCAACTTACCAGTTCCATAACTTTCAACATCGCTGTCAGCCTTTACACTCCCAGAAAAGAAAGGCAAGGAGACCAACAGACAGGTGTAGAGAAACACCACCCAAGGAGATAAGGACCTGAATGCTCTGGCCATTTTTTCGCGTCGAGATTATTATGTGGTTGTGAAAAAAGATGAGTCCGAATTGGGATTTATATATCACCAAAACTCAATTATGCTTAGCTGGCGTTTTGCATAGGGCCGACGATCCGTATCGCGGTTTCCGCACTTGTGCAGAAGGTTCTGGAGAAAGCCCCGTGCCACGATATTTCTCCAGTCCCACGCCTACGCGTATCAGGGGAGCGTTGGCGGGGTAAGCGTGATGTTACAGTGGCATCGGCTCATTATCGTTAGCTGCGTACTACTGAGCGTGCGCCCGGTCTACTTTCGAGTAAATGAAGCAGTGAGCACAATTAGCCTAGACGAATGAGCTGCCCTCAAGTGCTGCGGGCAGTGTCCTTTTCTGGAAACGAAGCAAATGTACGTATAGGCGACGTTGTTTCCAAGAAAGAAGCAAAAGCACTGATCACGCTGGTCAATCGTGTTTTTGTTTCTTTTAGGAAGAGGACGGGTTATTGGGTACTAGGCCAGTGGTAGTATGCATAGACGGAAGTTGATAATATAGATACTTTAATGCATAGACAATAGTACATACAGTTTCAATGTGAACGGGTTTCGTATTTTCTTAACCGAATATGCATATAATTGAAAAAATGCATATATCGTCTAATATGGGCGTAAACTTATTATTCAAGTAGCATCTCCAGCCTAGCAACACGACATAGTTAATTCAAATCCAAGGACCAACCAACCGAAGCGTCATTCGTGCGTATGCCTATAAAGTTCAATCGGACTCTATACAGTGCAACAAGGTCTGAATAATCTCGTTTATCCTTTCCAGACACTATATAACATGCCTCATCTTCCACATGCAGGGGCCAGCACAATCTTTTTCTATTATTACTATGATTATCAAAAAAAAAATTATATCCACTCTTCACCAGAATCGTCCTTGCACAAAATATCTACAAAAAAACTATGACGGTCCAGGATATCCACTGTCGTTGAAAAGACTACTGTGTTGCTTCTGATCCTGCACCTATTAAAATTCCCATCGAATCCGTTGTGGCTTCCTTATATTCACTCCCCCCTCACTATCGTCCTCTCCCCCCCTGAACACTGAAACAGCGTGCCGACGATCTATTAATCCCAGATCTTTGCGCGGGAGAGCGCGCACAGCTAATCTAGTCCCAGCCGCATGTCATAAAGTGCCGTTCTCTGATGTGCGCTGAGATTCTAGAGATTACCCCAAACGTGGGTCCACCTAGTAATTAGGCCTGAAGAAAAAAAAAGAAAAAAAAAAAAAATTGAAATTTGATATTTTTTAATCCACCAAAAAAGAATCAAACATGCCTACGAGCCACCATGAATTCATGAAGGAGGCTTTGAAAATGGCCAATGCAGCTTTTGAAGCAGACGAAGTACCTGTGGGCTGCGTATATGTGCATAAGGGCCAAGTTATCGCTCAGGGAATGAACGACACCAACAGATCATTGTGCGGTCATCGTCACGCAGAATTCCTCGGAATAGAACATATCTTGAAGACTTATCCACCAAGCGTGTTTGAAGAGACAGACCTTTACGTTACAGTTGAACCTTGCGTTATGTGCGCATCAGCGTTAAGACAATTGAACATTCGGGCGGTATATTTTGGCTGTGCAAATGACAGATTTGGAGGCTGTGGGTCAGTATACAGTGTTAATACAGATCAGGCTGTCGAAAGGCCCTATAGAGCATATCCTGGGTTTTATAGAGAAGAAGCCATCATGCTACTGCGACGGTTTTATATTCAAGAAAACGAAAAAGCTCCGACTCCAAAAGCGAAAAAAAGCAGGGAGCTCAAACACGAGTTTTTACCCTTGGATTATTCCAAGTACATTGCTTCGGAAGAAGAGTTTGTTCAATTATATGGCCTTGATCAATTAGACGTTTATCGGAGATCAATGAAGCTTATTCACGGTCATGGTTCGTCTGACGAAGAGGACAAATTCCCACCAAAAAAGCGCAAGATGTCCATTGAGGCTTAAAAATTGGTGGTTCATACAAGCGGTAGCTTGGGCATTATTTATAGGATACACTTAGACTTTATGATATTACGAAGATATATACTAACACGATAAAAAAAAATTGCACAACTGGATTGCATATGCATATGCATAAAGAAAAGGTGGAAACAGAATGCGAATGCGTTACAGCCTCTCTTCTTCTGCTATGTGTACATTTTATGCATATATGCATAGCATAGCATAGGCATAGACATAATAAACATACAAATATGTGCATAGAAACGTATCTAGTATACTAACAATTATATAAATACTACAAACTAGTCATTGTGTTCTCCGGTTTCTTCTAGACTTTTAGACAATTCATCAAGATTGTCAATGAGATTTTGGTAAAAGGCAATGTTATTATCCGCCAAAGTGCTCAAAGTCTCCTTCATCTCGTTATGTTTGATTCTATCAAAAATGGCAACTTCATTCATTGCGAACTCTTCAAATGCATCGGAAGTCACTTTTGCCGACGACACCTCTCGTTGAAGATCATCAATCTTTGTTTCAAGTCGTTTTATACGGTCCTGTCGAGATTGCTCGTGGTCAACTCCTCGAAAGTCTTCCACCTTGTTACGAATAAAATTATTGCCACCCCCGGACTGAAGAGTACTCCGATCAGATACAGCCTTGTTTAAATAGTCAGAAAGAGCCTCAAAATCCAGCTGTTTTTGTTCCCGTTGGCGTATCAGACCACGCAAGGACTGAATATAGTTCGACATGTCTCGTAAAGACACGATATAATCAGAATCCGTCTCCTCCTTCAGAGAGGCCAAATCTTGGGCGTACTTCTGAATCCCACGGGAGAAATGATGAAACTCCGGACCCAATTCTTGTTCTAAAGTAGCTAGCTTGAGCGTTTGCTGCGCAAATTCCTCCAGATCATGACTCAAATCGCCCTGTCGTCTGATAACACGAGTGTAGGCCTTTTCAATGTTCCCAAGGTTATCATCCAATTTATCCGTCTTCTCTTTTACGTCTTGTAACTCCTTACTTTCGCTTGAAACCTTGGAGAATGCATTCAAAAAAGAATCTGACAAGTTCTCGAGTACACCACTTCCGTCTGCATTCGTAGTAGAAACCACGCTGCCGGATGACCCACCAGCGCCACCTTTGTGGCGCTTAAAGGAGTTCCAATCAGAGCTCTCCAAAAAGGTATAAAACGTGCGCGATCGCTTTAATGCAGGGTGTCTGGAAATCCTAGTAAGACACCTTCCTAACGAAGTTGCTCGTTTCGATGTAAACTCGATTCCAAATCTGTCTCCCTTTAAGTACTCCATTCGTTGTTTATCCGGCAAGGGCGGAATGGCAGATGCAGGGAACTCGCTACTCAAACTAGCATACAAGTAGACAAAATCAGAAAACCGTCTTCGCACCCGTGTGACCGGTTGTTGGAAACTAGGACTATTGGTCTGGGTAGTAATCAAATAGGAAATATATGCATTTTGTGTCCCATCCTGTTCCTTCTGAGGGTCACTAACAGTACATTTGATGCTGATATTGTCATTTGCCGGCTGTAGTTGATCCTGTTGTTCTTGTTGCTTGTCCATACTAGTCTCTTGGCTTCCATTGCTACCGGTTGTATTCTCTATAGCTGCGGTACTGGTGTTCTCATTGGAGTACGGCTCTTCGTTATCACTACCAGTATGATCATTATTACTGTCATTCTGTTCACCATTGGTATGATCTGTTGTTTCCTCTGTCTCCCCGTTTTCCCAGGTAACCGATGAGAATTCGTCGCTCATTGTGTATGTATATGTGACGTTATCAAAACTATAAGGGTCTCACACTTCCTTGTCTTAGTTGAATGCGTCCGCCCACATTCTCTTTCGCCCCACTGTTTTCACCAGTTTACTATCGGAGTCGGTATCCCGGCGTTGCCCGCACCCGTCCTCCGGGAATTAGGCAGGGAAGTAGTGAAGTTAGTCTGAAGAGATATATACCATGCGTAAAAGAGAATTTAGCGGCTTAGCTCTGAGTATTTACATAGAGTTGCACTGTATGATATAATTAGCGACGGGTGAGGATAACTAGCTGCAGGCGACACTTCTTGGTGTCAGTGGATCGGATATGCCTAGATGCCAGCTTATTACATTCACGCCGTGTATCAGATGGTCCTTTTCACTAATGCCACATTCTTCTAACAGAATCCGTAGAATATTTCTTCATATTGAGAGTGCAAATATAAGTAACGCTACCGTGAATATCCTAAAGATGCTTACACAACCATTTTCCTTAACTTGCTTTATTCGGTTCCGTTCCATAGGCATTTCTATATATACTTTGCTTCGGTCTTCCGTAGTTTTTAAGATCTGTGTTACGAACGAAGTATGTGCATATGTATACGCAGCGATGCATGGGCATAGTGGGTAAACTCAATTGGAGCTGTTGAGTGTATGCATATATACTCTTACAATAGTACTAACTATGCATATGCATATGCATACACATAGCTAATTCGTATGCAATGAGGCTCCTTACATATGCATAGGAGTATCATCGCCATTCTGTCCCTGAGTCAGATAGAAAGTGGGCAGAATCTGTTCCTACTCCAAGCTGAAAGAACAATTTACACAATCTATAAAGTCTCATGGGCGTTTCGCTACGCCATAGATGGTTCGCCTTTAGATCATCTTGGAAAGCTTTCCAAATTTGTGATTTGGAAAAACTAGGAATCCATTGTAGACCGGAAAAGATTTAAAATAATTGCATATAATGGGCATTCAGGGTGATTGTGTTAGGATTTTTCATCAAGTCTCTCGCCTATTTGGGATTGAAAAAGCTCAATTCAATTGTTATCGCCCTATAAAACCGAGTCAGCCCGTTGACCGCTAGAAGGTCTTCACAGTAATTTTTTTTGCGCAAAGAGGTATATATTTAGTAGAATCATGTACGACTATGTATTTAATAAAACGAAGTTAAAAAAAATGTATGCGTATTAGCCCTTTTGACCGCTACAAGGTCTTCAGAGTAATTTGTTTGTACAAAAGAAAAAATGAAGCAGGTACGAGTATGTAATTATGTATACTAAATGAAGTGAATTAAAAAAATGTTTGCATATGCAAAAGCTGGTTGTTTTTTTAACTCATATGGATATACGTATATGCTTAGCTTAATCAATACGCAGCATTGCCTGTTCCGTTATTATTATTTCACTTCATTAATTAGAAACATATTCGTATGCTTCTACTAATAGATACTTATCTACGCAAATAAGTTGCTTTGAAGAACGGCATTGACTCTGCATGTATGCATAATACTAATATAGCTGTGCTTGAAAGGTTATGCGTTTGTGTATACTGGCAATGGGACGATGCGCACACCAATTCCTGAAGTTTTAAATCTAGACGAATCGACGGTCAACAGGTATATTTACTAAGCATATGTGCGTAGCACTATATAGCTATAGCTAACTGGAACTAAATTAGCAACACCCTTGTCGGAAAAACTTCCCCGGACTTCGCGCCGCGCAATTTTTTTTTGAGGAAGTCTACTACCACTACTTCAGCTAAATAAGACGTCGCCGACGCAGATCGAATAAATTAAGCTGAGTGAGGTAAATATTAATGTCGGCAGGCAGGCCTAGGGATGAGGAAAGGCTCCCGAATAGTGAAGGGCCCGGGAAATACAAAAACAAGGCACCTGGACCGTTGAACTTACTCAGTTCCAAGGGTCAGCGACCACTGCAGCTTCTGCGGAGAACCTCGATGATTGTAGCTGATACCGGCGAAAGAGTCAAAAGGCCATTATTTTCTCCTGATATGTAAGTACTTTTGGGTGATTTCCTCTAATCTATAACTAAGACCAAAATCAATATAGCCGTAAACCCCACTTCAAACCATCGCGAGCTACATCGCTTTTGCAAGAGGAAAATGAGGATGAGGATGACTACTTTGGCCTTCCAAGGGATACCACCGATGATAACGATAACAGCGATGAGAATGATATAGGCGATTCCAGAACTGAGTATGAGAATCTTAGTTCGAGACCTCGTTGGCTAAAGCGAATTGGTTCCACCGAACGAGTGTTGGCCGCAACTAAAAAAGTTTTTGCCAATGTCAAGGTTCAAAACGTGCTTAAATGTTCAATTGGATATTTAATTGCATCCCTCGCAGTTTACACAAACCTGGGTAATATATACGGACGAAGTGATAATAAACACCTGATTGCTACCACAGTGGTCTATTTCAGTCCTGGGAGAACAATCGGATCGATGATTGAAGCGACTTTATTTGCATTTTTATCGCTTGCGTACGGCCTGTTTTGCGCTTACTTGAGTATGTTGGTTTCAAAAACATTCGTCACACTGAAGTTGAGATATGTCGGTTATGCAATCGATATCCTGTTATTTTGTGCTGTCGGCTTAGGTGTTGTTGCCTTTATGAAGCAGAAAGTTAACAAACCTACATTCACAACGGCCTGTTCCCTGACTTCGATTTTCTTAATTACGATCCTGACAAAGGAAGGATTTGTTCAAGCTGGCATATTGTCACTGAACAGGATGTTCCAATCGTTCTTTTTTTGCTTGACCGGAGTGATGATTTCATCTACGCTTTGCCTAATTCTATGGCCTCAAAGCTCTATCTCTCAATTGAAAGCTACTTTAAACAAATCGACCAACTTATATTCCACCATGTTGGATTATATCTCTGAGACCTTCATCAATGGTGACAACGTTAATACTGAAAAATTCAATGAGTTAAATACTCTAATTACAAAATGCTTCAACGATCTGGATAAACAACTTGTGACAGCGAAATACGAATTGTATGTTACTGGGAGAGAGAAAGAAATTCCGCTACTCTCACAACTTATTGACTCGAACCATCGTCTGTCATTGTTGATGGGCGGGTTGAAGAATTCAGCAATTACCCAACAACATCTATTGGATAACGCAGAGGATGACACTGACAGTGAGAGTAACGGCTCTGGATCGATCGTTTCGTTCGATGAAATCGTTCAACATTACTCCCACGATAATCTAACTGATTTACGTCAATACAGCCAGGCTAATGCTAATGAAACTAATCAGGCTACCACAATGCGAGAACTTTTCCAGTTATTTGTCTACCATCTGGGTCCTCCATTGAGATCATTTAGCTACACTATGAGGGGAATTTTAAATGGAGTCCCCTTTGGCGATGCACCTGACTATCCAGTTTCAGTTAAAGTGCAATTTAGAAAGAGTCTATCTTTGGCTACCACACTCTACTCTCAAGCGCGGGAAAAAGCTCTAGTAAATCTCTATGGGCAAGATGTTTTCCAAAGTGTAAGGGATTTCGATGCAGCAGCTGATGAAGAAGGAGTCGCAGCCAGCTGTGGTAATTTTTCTTATGTCCTGGAAGCTTTTGGAAATGAATTAACCATTTTTCTTGAAGAGTTGGAGCGCTATGATCAGGTTATTGAAAATGATCGCCGAAGTTTTAACTGGCTTAAATTTTGGAAACGGAAGGCCAATGACGATAAGCTACCTGAATGGATTAATGATGAAGACACATATGTCTATCATACCGGGACTGTCACTAGGAAAAACAAAAACCCGTTTGATCTTAAGAATGAGTTCTCTTCAAATCTCAAGACATATAACTCTAGCCGGAGAAATGCTCCTTTAAAGCTTCGGATCTGGAGAAGTTTACATGTGTTTCGTCGGACAGATGTGCAATTTGGAATCAAAGTGGGCATAGGTGCAGCAATTTTTGCCATACCTGCTTTTTCGGATCACTTGCGACCTCTATTTGGATTGTGGCGAGGTGAATGGGGACTCATTACTTATGCAATCATCATGAATAAGTCTATTGGCGGTACTACTAAAACTGTTCCATGGAGAATTGTGGGTACGTTTCTGGGTGCTTTCTTAGCGTTTATTTCCTGGACCTTATTTCCGGAGCAGGAGTATATCCTCGCCACAATTGGATTTCTGTTGTGTCTGCCATGTTTTTACATTATTCTGTATTGGAAAGATAACAACCCATTCGGTCGATTCATCTTATTAACCTTCAATTTAACAGCCTTGTATTCTTACTCGTTAACTGCTGATGATAATGAACAGGGAGATGATGATGAGGGAGGTATTCATCCAGTTGTCAAGGATATTGCATTTCATCGGTTTGTTTCCGTCTGCGTTGGTGTGATTTGGGCATTGTTCATCACAATTGTAATTCTGCCTAGCCCTGCGAGGAAGAAGTTGAGGCAGGTGCTGTCTGTGCAATGGTTAAGAATGGGCCTGTTGTGGAAAGCAGATCCTTTCAGAGTAGAGGGGAAACAACCGAAACCAAGAGGCTATACTACGGCGAATGAAAACGGCCATAATTCCACTTCTACATCATCTCATCAGCTGGCGAGTCTGAGTGGGATTCAAGGCGAGAACTACTTGCAAACTACTATGATCGATCTAAACACCCTTCTTTCACAGGCACCATTGGAGTTTAGGCTAAAAGGTCCATTTCCAGTTGCTGAATACAAAACAATCTTAGTCGCTACACAGCAGATTTTGGATGCCTTCCAAAATATGAGCGTTTTAATTTCCAAATACAGGGCTCCCAGTAAACGTGAGATGGAATTGATTGAATACACCTCTCAAGAGCGAAAGGAGCTATCCAGCAGAATATTTTTATTTTTCTATCTTGCATCTTCTGCTGTCAAACTAGGATTCCCATTGCCCGATAAACTACCATCTACTGAGCATGCTATCGATCGGATGCTGGCCAAGCTGAATGAATTTAGGATTCAGCAGAACCCGAAAGACGGAAAAACCAATTGGGATCAAGGCGATAACAACAATGATGAGGACGTGCTAAATGAAGAAGATTTTGTTCTGTTCTATTCTTATATTCTTGTCACGATAACGATTTCGGAAGAGTTGGCCAAGATCGCACTCTACATTCAAAACATCTTTGGTGTTATTGAAGATGAATTGTTTGAAACTTCCTAAAATTATAATTACGATTATATATACGTATATGTTAATAGTATATAGCGAACTAGCCGACGTTTCTTATCTGGCCAGGCACCAAGGGCTAACTGACAAAATAGCGGGGGAAGACTCGTAATTACGGTACCAAGACGCGTCAGAATCGCGTTGGGAGAAACCCCCGATAAAAAAAAAAAGTGAAAAAACAGAGACTGCATAAAATCAAGTTCCTGAGTCGTTCATTGCCACAAACTTTTACATTACACAGCATACACACCTATAACTATGTCTATCTCACCGGATTCGCAAATAGGACGTGCGTTGCAACAAAAAATTCAACAGCAGGTCTCACAGTTTAAGCTGGAGGAAGATGTTGAGGACGTCGCCCAATACGTTGTCATGCTGATCAGCAACGACCGTTCTAAGGGCGAAATGACAGGAGAACTTCAGTCCTTATTTGGTCCTCAGTTCACAGATTCCTTCTCTGAGTGGGCGTATAATGAGGCTGGTCGATTATTGAGTGGAGACCAGGATACTGACAACATGGAGGTTGAAAATGATAATACCCCCACTGTAGCGGTTAAGGAGCCGCCACAACAGCCCCTATCATTGAGACAACGAATCGACGGAAATAGGGCGACCAGAGGAGGAGGAATTGGCAAAGGTCCTCGAAGCAGTGGAGGTTTGAACAAACGGTTTGGAGGTGGTGCTGGCGGTAATAAAAACTTGGAGGCCGCAGTTCAACGTGATTTCATGGATACAGACAACAACAACAATAATAATAATGAAAACGGTGGAGACTTTAAACGGAAGTTTAATAGGGAAAGATGCCGCCATTGGCCCAATTGCTCTTATCCACATTGTAGATTTCATCATCCTACAAAGCCGTGTTTCAAATACCCTAATTGCCCCAATCCCAAAGGTACCTGCTTTTATATTCATTATGGGGAGGATGAGGTTCCAATGCCTCCAAACGGGGGAATGGGGATGATGCCTCCTAATGGTGGGATCAACGGTATGTTGCCTCCTAATGGGGGAATGATGCCTCCTCCTCAGATGATGCCTAATCAGAATGGCGGGGTTCCAATGCCACCACAACCGATGATGCAGACGCCACCGGCTCAGTTCATCCCAGAGCCTCCCCAAATACAATTTTGCAAATACATTGAAAAATGTTCTAATAAGGACTGTCCATATGGTCACCCCACGCCAGCAAACGATCAGGCAAAGATCACGGAAAAAGTCTGGTGCGAAGATAAGGAAAGTTGCAAAAACGAACAGTGTGGCAAGGCACATCCTTCAGGTTCACTAGTCAGAGTACCAGAGCCAATTCCTCAAAAGGTATCATTGGACTGCAAATTCTCGACCCAGTGTACTAATCCTTATTGTCGATATAGGCATCCTGCGTCTCCCATTATCTGCAGAAACGGTGTGGATTGTGAACGTGTCGATTGTTTCTTCACTCATCCTAAAAAGGAAGACTGCAAATATGGTATCAACTGCAAGAATAACAAATGCTTATTCCAGCATCCTGAAGGTAGAGATCAAATGATTTCCAAGCCTATGGTCTGGGTCAATACTTCTAATGATGGTAACGATAATGCTATGGCTGAAGCATCCACGTAATATGTATGTACGTGTGGTCAATTTTTTTTATGATAGCTTTTTTGTAATATATATTATTATTCATGATCTTTAACCACCAAGGTAGAGATCAGTCTTCAGATTACTTCTTTTTCACAATTTGAAGTCCATTCCGGATACGTGGTTTTCTTTTCTTTTCTTTTCCTTTTTACCCTTTTCATTTCTGACAAAGTTGATTCCATTCATCTGGAGGATTCTGATTAACAAGTTTTTGTGGGTCGATCGAAAATTGCATGACCATTCCTGCCTCGGTATGCCAAATGATATGACAATGAAGCATCCAAATACCTGGAACATCTGCAACAAAACGAAGCAAAGACCAGCCAAATTTGGTTACTTGTACCGTGTCGCGCCTTATTGGATTGGTATTGTTGAAGGTGGGATACATTTCGGGCTCATAATAGCCTTGTCCGTGAGCTATTTCCCAGACTTTATATCCATGCATATGAAATGGGTGAGCTCCGTCATCGTAATTGTTGATAAGGAGATCAATAACTTGCGGCTTTTCTATAGTGACAACGAGGTTATTATCCGCCCAATCGGGTGTTGCAGAAGATGGGCTCAGGATAGTGAAGTTGTCCGTCGTTGCACCCTGCCTGACTTTTGCAAATGTCGGATCATTCGGTGATGGCTTATAAGTCGTATCATTTAGGTATGCTAAAGAGATTTGACGTGCTCCAATTTGAAAGGATGCGTCAATGGCGATGAATCGATCCGCCGCAGGAGGTTCAATCGGTATGACGGGAACCAATAGGCTCGGATCTAATTCTTTGCATGCAATTGTACCATCCAGTTGTTGCGACTTGCTAGTTTCTGGGTTTAATTCCGGTGATAGTTTGCCATTATTTTGTTTAATTTTTTCTGTGTGTTGTGGATACGACAGTACAGCTTGTAAGGATGGATCAAGGTTCGGGTTTTCCCCATCATAACAGTACGGGTTCATGTTCGCTCTCATCCAGAATGAACCTTGGGCATCTTTTTTAGTTTTCACAAGGACTGAATATCTTTGTGCATTTGACAATCTCACTACCTCAGTATTTAAAGGTTGAGTGTTTGTTCCGTCAGCTTCTACTACAGATAGAATGTGATTATCGATCGAAAAATCAAACTCAGAAAAAGCGCCAGCACTGATCAGTCTGAACCGGTAGATTTTTTCAGTATCTACAGGTATGACAGCTCTGTCAGATGGACCGCATTTCTTAGTTTTTTTGTCTTCCAGTCTATCACAATCAAAATAGTTTGCACCTTGAATTAATCCCGAATCCGGTATTGGCTCCTGGTTTTCCACATCTGGTGCGATATACTTTTTGGTCAATTCATATGAAGAATCGTGGTACAAGTCGCTCAGAAATATAACTACATCTTCGTCATAACGGTCAACAAGTTCCTTTTCCTTTTTAGAATGAATGACCACTGGACCCGCAAATCCTTCGACGTATTGTGTTGAGTAGTGCGAATGATACCAGTACGTTCCCCACTGATTTTGTACGGTGAAGTCATAGGTAAACTTTTTCCCTGGCTGGATTGGGCACTGCGTGATTCCCGTGGCCCCATCCATATAATTGGTGCCATTTTGGTGCATACCATGAAAATGCAATGCTGTTGGTTTCGAAGCGTTATTCTCTACATGAACTCTGATTCTATCTCCTTCATTTGCCTCAATGAGTGGTCCAGGAAATCTCCCGTTGACAACCGTCATTGTCTTTTGAACTCCGTTCGGAGCAGCTACTATTTCACTGACCGTGAAGTGGTATTCACGGGTAGTAGGATTTTCGTCTACGTTCCAGTTATTCGAAAGATGATACTCCCTAGATGCATCCAACTGCCAGTCCTCTAGTTCCCTGCCGTAGACTGTCATTCTAGAGTCATCAACTGCAGCTTCTTCCTTTTCTCCGCCGCCAAAGATATCGTCCCAAAAGTGATGGGGATTTCGATCATTATCTTCCTTCTTCGGCACTGGGGTGATTAGCAGTCCAAGCAGTATTATCATTAATGCCACTATCAAAGCAATCATTACCTTGGAAGTAGTCTTGGACCATGTCTTGGGGTAAGAAGCTTCCTCCTCTGCTGGACCGGGGTTTAACGGGTCGTCTTCGTCCAATTTATTCTCGTTCATCTCGTACAAGGGAAGGTATTCGACCTCACCCTGTTCTTTGGGCATAATGCCTTATATTCAACCGGGAAATATTCACAGCAATAGTGCAATTAAACGTTACTCGCTAAAACGTTAATGTTAAATGCCGACTCAGCTGTTTCTGTTGTTGTAGATCACGTGCACCCTATCAGCCATTCACAGCGTTAATCCTCCCCATGTGTTGTGTCCGCATCTTATCAGCGGTTCTTTTTTTTTTTTTCTTTTTTTTATGTGAGCGGCGAGTGCGGCGCTGTCTCACAATTAGTTTTGCATAGCTATGATATCGATTACGTTGAACGTGCGTGGTAGCGGTACAATTGAATAACAGGTATAATGAAACTTATAAATAGAAGATGAATTACCGCTTTTATTATTTATTTCATTTTTTTTTATGTCCTTCAACTGACGAGATATTGCACAGTTTAAAATATTTAATAAGGCAAAGCAACTGAGCTGGCGCATTCCAGAGTTGTTCGATTCTGTGTCCCTGGATACGTATGTAACATTCTCATAGAAATTACTCCTATTGAGGAAGTGGTGGCCATTGATATAATGAGTGGCAATTCAATAGCTACAGAAGCCTAATAATGATACTAAGTAGTGTTAAAATTAGTCCCGATGTGCATACCTGATTCAAATCAGCCGCTGCTGAAGTAGAAAGTGTAACACTAGGGAATGGAATGCTAACGGAGCTGATAGTAACGGTAGCGAGTTGGGTGTTAATACTAGTGGTCTTAACTTCAGTGTTACAATGGTTATCATCGGAGTTCAGGTTTCGTTCGTTCAGTCTATCATTCAACCATTCCAGGACCATATTGAACGATTTCAGTGATATATATTGTCCCGCTAAAATACGCAATTGTACAGATGGCGTTCCTTTACGGCAGTACGTCTGCACTACACTCTGAACGCTTGGCAAAGTATTCCACTGATCTTTTGCGCCACTATAGATAAATAATGGTATTCCAGGGGCGTTCCTGCCCAACGTTAAATTTTCCATAGCGTTCTTAACGTTTGTTTTATTCAAAACACCCTTTCCGGCCTTCAGGGACCCTAGAACGTCCCGGAATTGATACCTTCTATCGTTTGCATAGCAACTATCTTGGTCGTATCCGGAAATTAAAGAATAATGAGCTGAATTATTGTTAAAAGTCGTTAAGTCATCCTTCAACTGTGGGTATTCGCGGCTCAAACCAATTAAAGTGGCCATCACAACACCCGCATAATACCGATCGTTCTCTAGAAGGAGCATACTAGCAGTACTTGTGGCTAGAGAACCAAGGGCTGCACCCACAAGGTTGATATCAGGTGCATATGAAGCTTGAAGCTCGGCAGCTAGAGCAGTCACTTTCGAAGTAACACCCTCCCCCCATAATACGACTTTAGCGTTCTTTTTGGATTTCATCGTCTTTTCGGATAAAACAGCTTTAACAGCGTCAAGAAGTACATGTGCACCTCGTATTTCCGCGCCAAATGCAGAGTCGATCCCGTAGGTGTCTGAAAGCACTACAGTCCATCCCTTTTGTAACATTGCGACTATACGTGCATCTGCTCCGTAGTCAAACGTGTCATAATGGCCATCATCCGCCCAAAGAAGATAAGACTCTAAACAGTCCAAACTTGTTGCAGTAGAATCAGTCGATAGCGATATAATTTTATCAACCGTGCCAGTTTTAGGAAGTATTACTGTGGTTATTCCGGGCATAGGAGAACCTTTACTATCAGTCGTTTTGAATTTTAGATGGTATGCCTTCTTATAATATAAACCTGGCTCACCTATAAATCCTGAGGTATAGCCACTAGAATCTTTGAATATTACACCATTTCCTGGAACTTCTCTAGAACTAATAACCTCGCCATTTCTCTTTTTGTCGATTCGTTTGACCTCATTATCATAAAAGTGATCAGCACTGGGAGGCTCGCCTCTGGCAGTGCTGTAGGCCCCAATTAGCGGATTAATCAACATTACGAGCAGCCAGAATATCAACATCTTTATTAATTAGGATGATTATACGACAGAAAAATGGAGTTACCTCTATATATACCCGCTTTCCAGTTTTGAACGATGGCTAAACTCATGATCATATCCTAAATGGGTGTTAGCCGCATCTATCTAGAACCGCGCTCTCACTCCAATAGATGTAGAACCTAATAAAGAGGCAGTTGAAAATGTTATTGGTCAGCCTACGTTGTAAGTCAAGTACTTGTGGCCCCGTTATACTCTATTCTATAATTTTAATTTATTATTTTCCAAGAAGTCTGGGGTAATTTGTTGACATTAAACGGTAACGGCCTTAATAACCGAGTATGCGCGTACGCGCTTGTGCGGGGAGCCGTGCCAAGGATGGACTAGTGATCTGAATTGAGGACTGCTCATAAAACAGGTGATTCAATTGAGCCATATTCGAGTTCGCTAGACTTCCTGGATAGGATCAGATCTTGAGACATATGCATATGCACATCTAGGACAAGGAGGTAAGGTCCATAATAGGACACAACATCTATTACTGTTAGTCAAAGTCATGCAGGTGATATGCATAGTTGCCATATCACTTTATGTATACAAGTTAATTATATAGGATCATTATATTTACAGTTAGTTATTACGAATAAGGCGAGATGAAAGAGCTTCAAGATCTTCCAAGGTTGTTGGCTCCTCGACCTCAAGAACACCATTGCTCTTTGGCACGGAGTGTCTAGGCTTCTTAACTGGTCGGGTATCTTCAACTTCTTCACTACCACTATCGTTTTCTTCAGCTGAACTAGAGACCATATCTCTGTCTAGATTTGGACCTTCATCAGACGATAGCTCGTCCTCTTGTTCCAAAACAGCTCTTTCACGCTCCTTGCGCCTTCTCTTCATTTCGTTTCTCTTTTCTTTAACAAACTGCTTATCATCAATATCATGTTGTTTCATTGCCGTGGATTCCCTTTCAAGGAATTTTTTAATTTGTTCCTGGGAAGGACCTTCCTTTTGGAAATCCGCTTCGTTAGTCAGTTCATACAACGGGTGCGCAACACCATCCTCATCAAACACCATTTTCTTCGGAAGGTTGCTGCCATCCGTTGTTTGTTTCTTTGCGGTTAGTTTTTTAGATAATGCACGTTTCTCTTCTCGCTTGGATACTGGTTTGGTTAAGTCTGGGATCTCTCCCTCGTCTAGCTTATGGTCTCTTCTCTTAACAGTCATAAATCCACCCTCATCTCCTCCTTCCCCTTCTTCAGTTCCGTCATCTCCGTCGATGCCAGCTCCACGTTGTAGTTTCATATAGTGTTCAGAGAGAACATTTTGGTTCTTTCTCTCAAACATTCTATCCAACTTAGTTCGCGTGTCCTCTTTCTTTTCACTGTCATCTTCACCTTTTGTCAACTTGAGCAATTCCCGAGGCATATTCTTCTTCTCTTTGATTCTCGTCTGTGAATTACCAGTAATTTTGACCTTAGGTGCACCAGGAAGACCGAAGCTAGCTGCCAGCTTGTCAAACGGAATGTTGTCGACATCAAAAATATCCTTATTATGCTGGATATTGATTGATCGAATATAGGAAATGAACGCTTTCTGACCCAAGTATTTGATTTCCGGATCTTCGAAACAGAAGGATTGAAGCCGATTTGTGATGTTCTTTTTCTTGGATTCCTTAACCACCAGTTTTGTGATTGGAATTTTCTTCTGTTCCATAAGTTTCACCATACCAGGCTCTTCAGATGGCGTCAAAAACAAAAATGCTTTACCTTTCTTATCAAAACGGGCGGATCTTCCAACTCTGTGAATATACGTAGCGATATCCTCAGGAGCATCTACTTGAACCACCCAATCAACAGCCGGGAAATCCATTCCTCGAGCGCAAATATCAGTTGCAAAGAGACAAGAATTCTGCGATGATGCAAATCTATCAGTAACGTCAATTCTCGCACTTTGCTTTTGCCTACCATGCAAATGCAAAAGGGGAATACCTGGTTGGAGCTTTTTGAATGTTTCATAGACAAAGCGAACTTGTTTGGACGACGAAAAGAAGACTAAAATCTTACTTTTAACGTGATCTCGAATAAAACCGTATAAGATGTTGAGTTTTTCTTCAACTTCGGTAACAGCATAAACCTGTTCAAGATATTTAGGAGTGACAGTTGCGTCCAATTCATGTGCGGAGATGTATGTCGGATCCGTCAAGGATAACCTTGCCAGGTCAGAAACAGTCTTAGTTTGTGTGGCTGAATATAACAGAGTCTGTCTAGTGGTCGGTAAATCCTGAACAATCGCGTTCAAATCATGTTTAAATCCCATATCAAGAATTCTGTCCGCTTCGTCCAACACCAGCATCTGTAAGTTAGATAAATCAAAGGTATGTGTTTTATGCATGTGATGGAGAATCCTTCCTGGTGTACCGATTAAGATATTCAATTTGGAAATACGTTGAGCTTCAACCTGCGGATCTTTACCTCCGATCACCAATCCCGCGGATAATTGATGGCATTTACCCACTTTTTTTAAAACATCATAGATCTGGATCGCTAATTCTCTTGTTGGGCTGATAATTAATGCACCAAGCCCGTCTAAAACGTTCCAAGAGTTTCTATGAAGTAGTTCAAGAACCGGAATCAAAAATGCCAGAGTCTTACCCGATCCAGTCCTGGCGGCACCTAGAACATCCTGCCCTTGAAGCGCTGGAACAATAGCCTTTTGTTGAATATCTGTCATTTTGACGAAATGTGATTGCTTCAGCCCAGACAGGGTTTCTTTTGATAAAGGCATCTGGGAGAACTTGGTTACCGATGCATCGAGCTCAAACCCTTTGACCCTAGCATCCAATTCTTCCAGTAACCGTTTCTCCTCCGCTAATCGCTTTTGTCTTTGATTGACCTTGGGTTGAGTTTTTTTCCCTTTCTTGGCCATTGCCGTGAATGAATCTTTCAAATTGAAAAAAAAAACCTGAGGAGCTGAGCTTCGGAGATTTCTATAAAAAATAAAAAAATAAAAAAAAAAAAAAATTCCGTTCACAACATTACGCGTAGTAGAGTATTTCACAACACAAATATTCTCAGATATACTCAGATATACGGGAAGTTTTGCAAGGCCGTAATTTACAGTCTTAATAATCATGAGCTCGAGTTCAGGAAGATATGGAGAGCGGCCACGCTCCCGTTCTCCAAGACCTGTTAAAAGAGAGCATGGCGATAACAACTACTACAGATCACGGAAACCTGGTGGTAGATACGTGAAGAGAGAGGACGATGATAATGATAATAACGACCATCGTAGACGACTGAAGAAAGAGGATGATGGCGATATTAACTATCGTCACAGGAGCGTTAAGAGAGAAAGTTCTGTCGAACCAACAAGAGAGAACCTATCAGATGAACGAATTGAAGATGTTAAAGACGTTGAAAAGCCGAACTTCAAACAATCTGGTCGATTGGCTAAAGAAACCAACAGCGTCAATGGAACTGTGTTAAAATATAATGAACCAGCTGACGCTTGCTCTCCAAAAAAGGAATATAAATTATTTATTTTTGAAAAAGATGACATAATCGACAAGGTGGATTTATCTACTAAGAGTGCCTTCTTATTAGGTAGAGACAAAAGAGTGGCAGATTTACTGTTAGAAGGAACTTCAATTTCCAAGCAGCACGCGGTTGTTCAATTTCGTCAGTTGAAAACTACAGATAAGTACGGGGATGTTCACTATAGGATCAGACCGTATATTATTGATTTGGAATCGTCATATGGTACAGTTCTTAATGGGGAGAAGATACCCAGTAGTAGGTACGTCGAGCTACGTTCCGAAGACATTCTCAAATTTGCTGGTACTAAACGAGAATATGTATTTATTGAAGCTTAGAATGTTCTAAACGCGTGTATTAATGATCAGTAATAAATTAACGTCCTTTTGGACTGCTGTGACCACTACCGTCACGTCTAAAGAATCTACCAATATTTTTGAAGTTTTCATTGAGCTTGTGAACCACTGGACCCTCAGGGCCTTGTGTGAAACGCTCAAACCCCTTTTCCAAGTTCTCCTTAGAAAGAATCGAATTTCCAAGTACTTTCGGCGATGTGTCGATTGTGAAGTTCGCTGAGGGTGCCTTTGCGTGAGTAGCGTTATTAATCCGTAAGTTAGTTAGAATGGGCGATTCTTCTGCCAAATCGTCATGGGCTTTTAAATGAGAATTGAACAACTCAATGAATCTAGTTTGATTTCCTCGAACAACTCCTTTGAGATCCAGAATTTTAATAAAATTAGTCACGGAGCTGTCACCAACAAGATAAAAATAGTTTTGCACCAAACCCTCGGCAGGTTCTGTTTGTGTCAGGATCACCTTGAGGATGGTTTCTACTCTACCAAGTGATCGGGTAACGTGACGTGAGTAAGCTCCTGAAACTTCCTTGGGCGATTGGGATGCATCCGGTTGTGGTTTGAGAAGCGGCAACTTCAGGAAACTGCTCTTGAGAACATATAAATCAAGAAGCATTTGTTCAGCTGCAACTTCCGTAATTGGACGGCAATATACTACACGCTGTAAAAATTCTGAAATGACAGCTTCTACTGTTTTATCACAAAACATTCGACAGTATAACTCCTTTTGAACGTGATCCAAGATCAAAGTGGTCTCTTCTTCAACTCTCCGTTTCAATTCAGAAACATAACTACTCTGGTCACCCACATTCTCTAATCTTGACCAATTGGTGTTTACCATTTCTCTAAAAGCTCCATCACATGCAGACTGGATTTTGTTAACTAGATGAGAAATTGCCGTGCTGATTAACTCCAGAAAGCCGCTCTTCTGCTGTTCCAAATCAACCTTAGATTTGATATCTTCATCAAGCATTTCTGTAAATCTTTGTTCGAGTTGAGTGGTCGTGGTAAAACAATAATCCGCTGTGTTTAGCACGATACAGACAGACTTGACGTCATCCAAGGTAGACACTCTACCTACCGGTAGGACTCTCGCCAGAACTTGACTAGAATATATTCCAAGCCACTTGCCGAATAAATTGCACAAATCAAGCAATGGAGGCCCTGTTGAAAGTTTACAGGTTTGGGTTAAAATTTGGCGATAGAACATGAACATGTCAGCAGAAGATGGCAGAACTGTGGGATCTTGATTCGAGGCACCAGAATCTGCATTCTCATCAACATCTTGTGATGGTCGTGGAGGTGCCTTGTATTGGTTGAATTTATTCGACAACACTTTGTCCTGATGCTCGATCCAAAGATTAAGATGAGGTTGAAATGCTATTGATACGGATTTCTCATAATCGTTAGTTTTAAACAGTTTATCGAGATAAGCTTCGAATTCCAAGGTTTCCTCTAATGCCTCTAATAATAATTGGACGTTGATGGTTCGGCCAGCCTGTTTTAACAAAACTGAAATATCCTCTTTAGTAGTCACACAGAACTTTTTACATAGCTCCTGCGTAACGTTCCAATTAGGGGCGAAATATCTAGATAAGTCTTCATTGTGCCGCTTCAAGAGACGCTTCAGATATGCGTATCTTCGCGATATGTTTTCCAAAGACCCCGCTTCATCATTATTCTTGAAAATATTCCTGTACTCTCTCAACTGAACGTTGCAGTACCACGTGATCAATTGCTCTCGATGATTCCCGGGCAAGTAATCAAGAACTGTACACCCGTCTGCCAACCCAGATGCCACTTCATTATATTCGGGTCCGCGATTATTCTTGGAACCTTCAATTACCAATGCAAAATCCTTGAAAATCTGTTCGCTTATTGAGGTCTGAATTTCTCCGATCTGTCGCGATAAGGTCGCTATTTGCGAGATGCTTCGAAAGCTTTTGAAATGGCCCATCAATTCCAATACAGCCGGTAAAGTTTGAGCCATTTCTTTATATTGCCGGCGCTTAACAATTCCTACCAACTGATCATACGCAGTAGTTAACATTTGTAGTCGTTTCAAAACCGTAATTGTCTGGACCAGATTAGCTTTTGTGTTGTCTAGGCGCTTGATATCACAAGTCATTTCTGTAATAGTCTTTTCGGAAGCTGCTGCACGGACTTTTAGCTCCTGCATTTCTTTTAGCAGTTGACTAATCTCCTCAGGAGCTCGACTGACTCTATCAATACTCTGTTGTTCATCCTTCGTACAAATAGACGGGTTGTTCAGTTGACTGTCTAAATACGCTTCATACAATGCTGTGTGATCTTTGAGTTCCCCTAGGCGGGGCAAATTTGATGGATTCTTCAACAATCCGTTCAAATGATCAATTGGATTGTAATCTTCCTGATCCAACAGATCCATAGTATCAGTCATTGTGTGTAGGAATTCAAATTGATCCCATCCGTATCTGACCACTATTTATTTTTTTTTTTTTACCTTTCCTAAGGTAGAATCGAATAATTTCTCTCCTTAATAATACCGCTGGCGTCCCTCCTCACACGTCGCTGGTGTCACTTTGGGAGGGGTGGTTTCGGCCCAGATCGGTAGAGGCTGCTGAACCCTAACCTGAACCCTAACCTACGGTATCAATTTACTCAGAGGTAAACAGTAATGGAGGGCCATTGGTCCTTATCTTGCGACGAATTACATTTTAAAATGCCTCGCTTGATCTATTAGAGTGGGTATTATGCTGATATTTCAGTTATTTACGTGTTCTTTTCCCCTTCTCCCCGGAAACTTTTCACAAAACCCAATAAGCACGATGCAATTGAGCGTACAGACCTAGTCTGAAGCAAAACCGACAGTCCAACCAAATTCGTTAAATCACAAGGTTTTCTATATGAACAGAAATTTCCCGCATTTAAACCTATAAATTTGTGGAATTTAATTGCTTGTGAGGCTTTAGCTCGCGCGTTCTCGCGTGTTCTATTTTTTTTTTGGGATGGAATTTTCCAGTAGTTCTAAGAGAGGCGCCTAAACATCAAGAGAGAAACGACACGCTTAAAAAAAAATGTCATTAAAATTACCAAATGCTCCTAATTCGGGGCTTTTTAAGCAGGGATACCAGAATTACCAGAGTGAAGATGGTGCTGTTAACAGAAATATCCAGGCAGTCAGAGAGATCAGCTCGATGGTGCGAACATCAGTTGGTCCAAGTGGACGCAATAAGATTATTGTCAACCACCTGTCCAAAATCTTCCTTACCAATGATGCAGCTACCATCCTGAAGGAGCTTGAAATTGTTCATCCGGCAGCTAAGATTGTTGTGATGGCCAGTCAACAACAAGAAAGCGAGATGGGCGATGCCACCAACTTGGTTCTGGTTTTGGCAGGCGAACTCCTAAATCTGGCGGAGGAATTACTTCGACTAGGCCTGAACACTTCAGAGATTTGTCAGGGGTATGAAATGGCAAGGAAGTATGCCATGGAAACATTGGATACCATGGCTATTGAAAATATCAACGATATTTCCAAGCCAGAGGAACTTTCCAAAGCCGTAAAGACATGCATCGGATCAAAACAACATGGATACGAAGACGTTCTTTCTGATCTGGTTTCTGAAGCAATTTCTTACGTTCTTCCCAAAAACGCTGCAAACTTCAACGTTGATAACGTCAGGGTTGTTAAAATTATGGGCTCTAGTTTAGAAAACTCTCAAGTGGTCAGAGGTATGGTTTTTGGTAGAGAGCCCGAAGGAACTATCAAGAATGTTGGCAAATCTAAGGTGGGTGTCTTTACCTGTCCAATTGACATCTCCACAACTGAGACTAAAGGAACTGTCTTATTACATAATGCCAAAGAAATGCTTGATTTTAGCAAGGGTGAAGAATCACAGCTTGAAGCTCTTGTTAAAGAAATTGCTGACACTGGTTTGAGAGTATTAATTGCCGGTGGTGGCGTTGGTGATCTTGCATTGCATTATCTGAACAAGTACGGCATTTTGGTTTTCAGAGTTGGATCCAAGTTTGATCTGCGTAGATTGAGCAGAGTGGTTGGCTGCACCCCATTAGCTCGTTTGGGTGCTCCAACACCAGAAGAATTGGGAGTCGTTGATGTCGTCGAAACCCTTGAGATCGGTGGTGACCGCGTAACTGTTTTCCGTCAAGAAAAGGAGCAAACCAGAACCGCTACCATTGTATTACGAGGCGCCACTCAGTCTAATTTGGATGACTTAGAACGTGCCATTGATGACGGTGTTAATATGACCAAATCTCTCACAAAAGACTCTAGATTATTGGCCGGTGCTGGTGCATCGGAAACCGAATTGGCTTGCAAGTTAGTTTCATACGGTGAAAAGACACCAGGTCTCTTGCAGCATGCCATCAAGAAGTTTGGAGAAGCCTTCGAAGTTGTTCCACGAACTCTTGCAGAGAACGCTGGTCTTGACGCTACTGAGACTTTATCCAAATTGTATGCTGCGCATACCAAGGACAATCTCGTTAACGAAGGTGTTGATGTGGATGAGGAACATCAAGGCGGTACTGTTGATGCTAAAGCTCAAGGTATTTTGGATCTGTTGTCTGCCAAGAAGAGCGCTATTGAATTGGCCACTGATGCAGCTACTACTGTTTTATCTGTTGACCAAATTATCATGGCTAAGCGTGCTGGTGGCCCTGCCATGCCAAAGCAAGGTACCACTGGTCACTGGGATCAAGACGATTAGTCCTCTGTATATATAACGAAACGAAGTATATATATATAAGAGTTTAACGAGTAATTTTTTTATCAGACTTCCGCCACATTATATCGTGGCGGTGCGGTATACTCATCATGCCGATCATTCCCGAATGCGAATTTCTTTTTCCCGTCCAAATTAAGATTAAAAACGAAGGACTGAAGGCTAGCAGACAAGCTAATTTTATAGATAACGGTGAGCTATAAAGATAATTAAACGAAGAGTATTTTAAAGGAAACAATTTTTTTTTATCAAAACCGCTTTCCTCTGAGTACTCTAAAGGCTTATATCTCAGAGCGTATTGACACAATGGCTAGTTCCAAAGGAGATGTTTTTGTTAGGCGCTCAAAAAGCGAGCGATTCAAAAATATATTTCGACATGGTGTCACAAAGGCTGAGAAATTATCCTCTCCGGGCAGTTTAGGTCCAGACAACTCACTACCTTCGCTGAAGACGACGCTTTCAAGGTCAGCCCCAAATTTACCAGTTAGAGGGAAAGACTTTAATGACAATGCTGATGGCCAGGAAATTACTCCTATGTCGAACCAGCAAACTTTTACTAAATCGCCTCGCAATAGATCGGTAAGTGTTAGCGGTTCTAGTTTAACAAGTATTTTTTCCAAACCAGCACCTTTTACGCCAGACATGTTTCTTCCTGAAGAATTGAAAAGTAACAACTACTCACTGAGTTCTAAATATTCCATTCACAAGAATTTAGTCAAGACGAAAGTTATTGGAAGAGGCGCCACTGCTATAGTCAGAACCGTTCAGAAACCCAAAACTAAAGAGCTATATGCAGTCAAAGTTTATAAGAAAAATTCGCCGAATCCGAGCCAGACTCAAGAAGAGTATTATCAACGCTTGGTCGAGGAATACGTCATTGCTAAAAGAGTGAACCACAGAAATGTGATTAAAACTATTGAGCTTTGCGTAGACTCATCAGAAGCATGGTGTTCTGTTATGGAACATTGCGACGGTGGTGATTTATTCTCATTAATCGAATCCTTCAAAGCAGAAGGAAAACGCATGCAAAAACCAGAAAGGAACTGTTTATTCAGACAATTGATATCAGGAACAGCCCACCTACACGATATGGGGATAGTTCACAGGGATATCAAACCTGAAAACCTTTTGATCACTTCAGACGGGTTTCTCAAGGTTTCCGACTTTGGTGTGTCAGAAATAATTTGTGATCCAGGTTCTGACAGCCCAGACGAAATTAAGCTTTGTAATGGAGTATCTGGAAGCACAAACTATATCGCTCCTGAAGTATTTCAGGCGAAAAAAAGCGGTGGACGGTTCGACGGCCGATTAGCTGACACGTGGGCTTGTGCGATCGTTTACATTAACATGGCTTTTAACGGTCTACTGTTTACTAAAGCCTGTAAAGAGGACGAGCGATACCTTCGGCTTCGGAACGAGATTGAAGCATATTGGCATAGTGTAGAAGGATCTTTTACTGACACCCAACCAGCTCCTTTATCATCGTCGCCAATGCCTACTTCCAGAGTACCCTCGTACATTCGTCCAAGTATTATTGAATTACAGGGACCTGAAGTTATAGTGGAAGAAAAAGCGAGTACTAAATCCAACAATGCAGCATGGTTCACTCCTTCCTCAGAAGACTCAGCGTCAAATGGCGGAGAGGAGTTGTCGCCAACCAAAAAACCATTGAGAATATTTTCTGATTTCGGGGAACCTGCTAAAAAAGTAATTACAAAAATGCTTTCAGAGGATTTAAAAGTCCGACCACTAGTAAGGGACCTGTTGCAGTCCAATTTCATCAAGAACATAGGGCTATGCGTTCCAATCGAAAATGAAACTGGAGTTAATTGTATCAATGTTGGTGATATCACCTCTATCAATAAAATGGTCGTTAAGCGTAACCATACTCACAAGCCACCATCCAAAGCAGTCAAAACGATCGCCATGGGCCATATGTAACAATGTTAATGTATGCAAGACAGAAGTATATATCTTTTGGATATAGTAGCCTGCTGTGATCTCTTCTATGAAGAAAAAAAGAAAAGAAAAGAAAAGAAGAGAAGAGAAAGAAAAACTAGCTCCACTACGCATTCTAGATTTTTTTTTTTTTTTTTTTTTTTCTGGAAAATGCCGCTCAAATCACTAGCCACCCGTAAACTATCTATGTTTAGTAGAACGCATAAAATTACCTATAAGGATTTATTCATCTTCCTCCTGAGCCTGAGACTCTTCATCTTCATCTTCTTGTTTGATTTCCTGTTTAATATGAGTGCCATTAGTTTCAGTGGAATCCTCGTGGAGAGAGAAACGAGAGGTATGAGTAGGTTTCTCATCCGCTGATGGAGGAGCGGGAGCCGCATTGGTTGGTATTGGAGGGACTGCGGATGCTTCAGAAGAGGTTTCTCCGGCGCCACCAGGGGCAATCACAGAAGATGCCGCTGAAGAGACAGAAGCAGGTTCGACACTAGCGGTTCTTTCCCTGGAAATTCGCGCTTCAATTTCTTTTAATTCTTGTTCCCGAGAGCTGAGTTCTAAACGTTTATCATTGATTTCCTTTTGAACACGCATTTCAATCTCCCGTAGTTTTTCTTCTTCTCTGGCCAATTGTTCTTCCTTGAGAATATACGACTGGTTAGCGAGGTCCTCAGGGTTAAGGAGGCGAGAATCGCGAGAATTCTCAACCGAAGACGAGAGCTTTTCGGTACGGTAGTTTTCGTAATGCCAGTCGTGAGTAAGATCTTTCAAATCGCCCAGATGCGAACCCAAAAGAGCCGAACGGAGCGAGCAGAAATCGGAATGTTCGGTATTTTCAACTTCAACCGTGCCCCATGGATACTGCCGCCCGCGAACTTTTTTACCATTTGGAGCCTCCACATAAGATTCCGAGCATACAACTGCGAAGGGTAACATCTCTTTCAGTTCCGAGTTTTCCTGGATCGTTTCTGCATCGTCATCTTCTGGGTCGTAAGGGAAGTTGAAAATTGGGATATTGTGGCCAGAAATGTCTTCCATAATCATTCGTTTGGACGAACTTAGTTCTGCCGGTGTTAATTGATCAGCACGTCCAATAACGGGGATAACGTTGACACGTTTGGAGAGAAGCTTCATTAGCTCGACATCAATCTCTCGCAAGCCATGGCCAGTAGGCTCAATAAAATATAAACAGACATGCACACGGTTATCTCTGAAACGAGGATTTCTTCGAATTCGTGATTCCTCGGCCAAAACTTCGTCATATTGCATCTCGATGTATTGAACAATCTTTTCAAAGCATGCCCTATTGTCGATGTTGTCACCAAACCCCGGCGTGTCGACTACGGTCAATGCAACTCGAGTCCCATCCTCCTCTTCAATTTCAGTATTATACGTTTTCACGTGTACTGGTCGTTCTTCGTGTGCATTTTCTGGTTCAATGTAGTCTGCCTCAGTCAAAACTTCATTGTCGCATAGCGTGTTGACAAAGGTGGTTCTGCCCGTACCAGAGGTCCCACAGACCATCATACTAAACGGTACCACCTTCTTGACATTCTTCTTTCTTCGAATCTGTTATTAAGAAAAAAAAAATATTACTGTTAGTAAAATAAAGAAACGTTCAAAAAATATATCGCTCGTGCTTTTACATCATAAGAGTATCGAGTGCGCATCATACCTGGAATGTGGACATCATAAAAAAAAAAGGCAAAAAGAGGTAATTTTATAGAGACAACTTAAACCTTACACGTCGTAATTTTACTCTTTCCTCTCTTGGCCAGTTTTGTTTTGAACACAGCACCAACCGGAATTACGTGGATCAAAACAATCAGGGGTCGGGTGTTGGGTGGTGGGTGACGGTGGTGCTGAAGAGATCCTGTGAAACATGGAGCGAGAGGCTTCTTGCTTGTTTCTAGACATCTGTTAGCACGCCGCTTCCTGAAAAAGTGCTGAACTAAAATGGTTTCAGGGGTAACACACCGGACTACGTCGGGTCGCCGATGCATGACCGGCATATATTGTTTCAATTTGTTTGAGATACAATTAAACTCTAAATTTTAAAAGATGATATCACGTTATTGGGATGGCGGAGGAGTGGTCTGGTGCACCCGTCTATTTGTATTATAGTTAGATGCAACAACTTTTCAACCTCTTTCGACAATTCCTTGGATCAAATTAGTCCATGCATATGCAGATGTGCATGTTATGCGCAACAGCTATCAGCAGCAGAGGGCGTATACCCACAGAAGCATAAGTGTCATAAGGCTATAAGAAGAGCTTTTCTCAATGGCAATTGAAGAGAATTCTACATCCACTTCTGTTAGATACCGCTTTTTCGTGGCTCCTGGGGGGGCCACACAACACTGGAGATGAAAATCAAAAACACTAGCCTTGCAGACGATGCACTCAGATATTATGTACTACCCTGGGGGCCACCTTATTTTCTAGAAAAGAAGCAAATTGCTGACTTTCTCTTAAGAACTACAAAGATCTAGAGAAGGAAAAAAGAAGAAGAAGCCGGCGGAGACTACGTCGGTTGTGCGGAGTTGAGCACCCGAGAGTAGTAAAGCCTTACCCTGCGGACGGTTTCTTTTCTTACAGACAGCGAGAGTCAATTGAGTGTACGTAGGAGCCGTCGATTCGCTAACTCAAGTATTTATCCGTCTGATATCTGTATCGTAATCTCCGTTACCCTGCCGTCGGCCCGATGACTTCCATTTGAGCTTATTACCGCGAAGCTTATCGGATGATAAAGCAACCATAGCAACATCCATGTCTTTGAAGGTAAGAAAGCAGCGAGGTTGATGCAATTCTTTCGTATCCTAATCCACCGTGCTATATAGTATCTCAGTGCGCAGACCGCGGGACTTGTAGACAAGCAGCTGATGTCCAATGGTGGATTTTCCATCGATCAATTGGTAAGTGAAGAAACGGTTGACTGGTATTAAATAGCCTCTGATTGACCGGTAAAAGATGGAATTGGCAGGCTTGGCAGTTGCCCAAGCAGTTTATAAAGTCCAACCACCACAAAATAATGGACAAAACAAGGTTCTGGTGCTTGCAGGACCGGGGAACAATGGAGGGGACGGATTAGTAGCAGCAAGACATTTGCATCTCTTCGGATACAATCCATCTATTTACTACCCGAAAAAGTCTAAAGGCGAGCTGTTCGTTCGCCTTGAGCAACAATTGAGGAATTTTAAAATTCCATTTATCGAGGAAGATTTGGGCAAACACGTCGAATCGTCTGACCATATCATCGACGCATTGTTCGGATTTTCTTTCAAACCGCCAATCAGAGAGCCGTTCCCCGCTGTAATTGAATTGCTCAAGAACACTAAGGTCCCGGTAACTAGTGTGGATATCCCGTCTTCGTGGGATGTCGATAACGGCCCAACCGATACAAACAATGTATTCCAGCCGCAGGTGCTGGTATCATTGACCGCGCCAAAGCCAGCTGCTCAATTCTTTAAAGGAAGACACTTTGTCGGTGGCCGATTCATTTCTCAAGAATTCGCAAAAGAATACAACTTTGAAGTGCCTGATTATCCTGGTGTTGACCAGGTAGCTGAGGTATAGTTAAAGTCAAAGAGTAGACCGACGGTATTTAAAATTAAAAGTTTTATTGTTATTATTTTCATCAAGTTATAAAGTTAGCATATCACAAAAAAAAAATTAAAAGGAACGGGCAACAAGGGAATAGATCTAAAAGTTAGCTGTTTTGCCGATATCAGAGTAACTGTTTTCACGGACTTCGTCGTTCTCAAAGAGTCCAGTTTGACTGTTGATAGACTCGTCCTCTCTGGTTTTGGCAGTACCAACTCCAACAACACCGCCAGCTTGGTGCTCGCCGAGCCACGGCTTCTCAGCTTCTCCCTTTTCGTTCTTGAAGGAAATGTAATAGATGATCATACCAAGAACAGTAAAAACAAAGCCGACAGGATAGAGCCAGTACACATAGTAATGGAACACCCTGATTCCAATCAACAGAGACCAGAAATCACTGGTCAAAACCGAAAGGTTGTAGAAGGCAGCCGAAGACATTCTGAAGAGGATCGGAGCCGTGCAATACAAAAGCAACATGGTCAAAGTATAGCCAGTCAAATAGCCACCAACAGCGGGGTTCCAGACCGCATTCTTGATGCTGTCTCTTTCAAAAATGGCGGCCTGTACGCCATTAATGAAGATGGCCCAGAACCCTAATTGTCCAACAACTTCGTACAACGGTCGTTTGGACACAAAGAATTCTTCGAACGTGTTGGAGAACCCGTAACAGGCTGCCCCCAAAAGAACAAACAAATCACCCTTGACCATGTCTTTGGCGGGGTAGTTTTTATCGGTGAGCAAATCAGAGACCACCAAAAGTGCCATTCCACCGATACAAACGACAATGCCGAGCAATTGAGTCCAGTGATAGCGCACCTTTAAAAAGACAAAGGACAAGATCACAACGACTACAATAGCAAAGTTGTCGAGCAAGGCAGCCGAAAGCATGTTGGTGTATTCGTACGCCTTGACAACAAAGTAGTTGCCTTCGACATCGGCGAAGGCCAGAAGAAAGTACTTCCAGCCGTCCTTATAGAGCAGCTTGAACCATTTCTTGAACCCGTATCTGTAGATTGTATACGGGGTGAAGATCAGGGCTAACAAGGCGTAGACAAACAGGGTCTGGAAGGCTGGCATGTTGTTGCCTTCATTCGTCATCATGGTGGTGAGAGTGTTGGTGGAGACCAAACACCACGACAGGATTTGGCCGTGGAAGAAGATGATCCAGAAGTGCTTCGTGGTGAGGAAACGAAAGCCCTTGCGAAAGCGGTCCCGTTTTCGCATCTGGGTCGTAACTTCGACTTCTTGCTCACGATAAGAAGCCGTATCTGTTGTTTCTTGCGGGAGCGCCATTGTACGGAGGGGTTGTGGGGGAGGAGATCACAGCAAAAATGATAGTGTGCTTTTCAACTGGGAAGTTTTTGGATTGGTTCAGGGAAAACTTCCAAAGCCGCTAAACCAATGAGCTATATCTAAAAGATAAAAAAGGGTAGGTGAGAAGAGAAAGGAAAGAAAGGAAAAAAAAAATTACTGTCTCATTTTGTAAAAGATTTTCACTACTCGGCCGTTGGGCGTAATCCGGGTAATTCAGCCGTTTATTAGGTGCGGCTGGATTGATAAGATAGTGTGCGATCGCGAGATCTTTTCCAGACCTAATTCATAATGTGGTCGTATCCACGACCGAAGGAGAACTAGGGAAGAACTTGAAATACGCGTTTAGATGGCATACGATTTGCAGTATTCCATGCGTTTGGTGAGCCTTCCTTTCTGGAAACGAAGCAAAAGCATTAACTACGCTCCGAGTTCGTGCTCTAGAGCATCAGGGCCTGTCAAAGTGGAATCCCTCGGAGGCGTATTGTTGTCTCGCGGGTGGCCCCCGTTTCAAGAAAAGCAGCATACGCACTAACTAACTACACTCTGAGTTTGTGAACTAGAACTAGAGTATATTGGGACCGAGACGAAGGAAGCGCCAAAGTACACTTCGCCTCGAAGAGCCACCTTCTTTGCTTCCTTTCAGTGAAGAAGGAGAAGAAGAAGAAGAGGTGTCCAGACTCTACCAGAGACACATTGTCCTATACTACACGATCGAGCTTCTTTTCCAAGAAAAGAAGCAAAAAAACACTTGTGGCTACAACCTAACTCACAGCAGTCCTCAGAAAATCTCTTTGTAAATCTCTTTTTAGGTTTTCAAGTAAAACACACCGCAGGCCCAGGGCCCTTGAGGTTATACATTAAACTTTGGCTTTTGGTGATTTAATCATCACAGGACCACTGTGTGTGTGTGTCATTAAACGGGTCTCCAGTCAAGCTTTTCTATTCTTCCCAACCTGAACCAACCGACCTCAACCGGAGTTGCCCGGTCCAGCCGCAGGACTCAGGACCCTCTCAGTGAGGCCAACCATCATGACCTCGCAGAGCTACTTTTTTTTTAATTCTTTTCAGAGAAAAAAAGAAGCCGCTAGAGGCTACACCCTATCCTCACCACAATTCGCCTACCCTTCCAAGCCAATTTCTTTTTTTTGTTTGTTTTTTTTTTTTTTTTTGTCATTTCATTTCCGGTGGGTCATTGCATGAAGGGGATGCTGCATAAATTGTATGCACAGAACACGATGATGCAGGCAAAGTGGAAAATCCTCTCTCGGAGAAAAGGAGACTGTAAACGCTCAACAGTATATTACACAAACCACTTCCTGTCTCTTTGATTTGCTTATTTTACAGGAGCAGCCGTTTTATTTTTTATAAAAACACATCTTTTTCCACTTTGGGAGTGTGTGGGTGTAGGTGACCTGAACACGTTAATTTTCCCATTTGTGGTAACCTTGCAGATACATCTTCATACGGAAGAAGGAAACGAATAACAAACTCACACTCACACACATACACAACGCGATACATTTCTAAATGAGCCTGGATTCGCCTACCCCCTCGTGGAGGGTAAAGGTGTATGAGCTGGTGGATGAGGAGTGGGCTGATCGCGGAACGGGGTACTGCACAGGCATGGTGATTGAAGAGGACCGACCCACAATCACAGTCAAGAATGAAGAGGATGAAGAGGATATCCTACTGGAATCGCGGATTCAGGGCGACACGCAGTATCAGAAGCAGCAGGACACGCTAATTGTGTGGACAGAGCCCAACAAGAACGACGTTGCGTTGAGCTTCCAGGAAGTGGAAGGGTGCTCCAACCTGTGCGATTTTTTGGTAGGGGTGCAGAATACGCTTGAACGCAACATTTCCATCCTTTCCGTGCTCACCACGGACGACGAAACCGAATACACCGAGCTGATTGCTGGGCCCGTCAATTATCCACCCACTCCGCCGACCCTGGAGAACATGGAGGAGGGAATTGAACGGTTGAGCCTGTCGGTGATCAACGCCTTTTACAAGGATGTGATGATTAAATTCATCCTCGAAACGAACTATGTTGACGAGCTGTTACGACTATTTAACACGGCCGAAGAGGCCCAAAATCTCCATGACCTGTACAACCTGTGCAGGGCTGTCAAGATTCTCTTTCTAATGAACGACAATTCTATTTATGAAGTACTGGTCGAGAACGACCACATTATGATGATCATTGGCATTCTGGAGTATGATCCGGATTTCCCAAATTATAAGCTCAACTATAGAGACTATCTGCAAAAGCAGACCAGATTTAATGAGGTTGTCAAAATTGACGACGACCGCATACGGCACAAGATCCTGCAGACATTCAGGCTGCAGTTTTTGAAGGATAACATTCTCATCCGTCTCTTGGACGACAACGTGTTCTCGATGCTGTCTTCCATGATCTATTTCAACCAGCTGGACATTATACAGCATCTTCAGGACGTGGACTCGTATTTCGAACAGCTGTTTGCTATCTATTCTGCCGGCGACGCTGACGTGGAGAAGAAACGGGACGCGGTCCGGTTCATGCACAACCTTTCCCTGGTAATTAAGAGCTTTCAAAACGCCCAGCGGCGGGCGTTGTACACTAGGCTAATCAAGGACGGTCTTTTCCGGTTGATTGACTTTGCATTTAATGACGTTGAATCAAACAGTACAAAAATATTGGGCACTGAACTTATGATTGGCATCCTTAATCAGGACGTGGGCTTGTTGGTCGAAGACACCCCGGACGAACATTTCATTATGCTTTTTAATATTCTGGTCAATCTTTTGAAGCAAGACGGCGACATTAGTCTCAAGGGTCAAATCTGCGACATTCTTAAAAATCTGTTTGAAATATCCACCTTCCATACCAGCTCGCCAGAATTCTTGGCTGACTTCGATAAGATTGTGCGAAACCTGTTCAGCCCAATTAAAGCTGCCGCCAGTTCAACAGAGTCGGCAAAGTTGGCGTCAAATTCAGTCCAAAATTCGTTATATCAATTCCTCTCCGAAATGTTTTTTTTCTTTCTCCAACATCATCTCGAGTTTGCAATTGAACTCGTCACGAAGCAGGGCCATTTCAACGGCCTCCGTCATCTGGGGCAATACCATCCGAACAACCTTGTCCGACTGTCTGCACTAAAATGCATCAAGCAATCGTTCATGATGAACAACGTTCAACTGACCGAGCTGTTGCTACAAAATGACCTGTTAGAGCCATTGATGGATGTTTTGACCAAAATGCGGACAAAAAATAACCTCATTCATTCGGCATGTCTGGAGTTTTTCTCTAGCCTGTCCTATGCGGTCCAGTCAAATCCACAGGACATTCCAAGATCTACTCTGCTGTTGCTTCAATATCTGGTCGAAACATATGCATCAAAGTTGTCAACGCTGAACCACCTCAACATATTCTCATCTCTGTTAACTCGATACCAGGAATTGCAAGATGAAGGGCTATTCCAGGACGATGTTGATGCTGATTACGAGGAGGATGGCGACGACTTGAGTGATGAAGAAAAAGGAGTCGGTTCTGACGCAGAACACGGTCTTGTCAACCATTCGCTCAAGCGTCACCACAGTCAGCAACTGGAAGAGCCATCGCTTTCAAGAAAGCCACAAAAACGACGTCTGAGCAGAGAAAATGACAGTGATGATAATATTCTTAATAATGCTGCCGCGGGTCTGAAGAAAACGTTGTCTTCTGCCGGTCGGAAGCTCTCGCTTAAATTTTCCAGAGACCACCTTAACAAGAAAACTGATCAGGAATTATAGAGCGGATACCTGTTGTTTACTAATCTTTAACCTATTTAATGATACCTTGTAAAATAGATTTTTTTTTTTTTTTTAGACGAATACCGTAGATACCACTCTCCATATAACGTAACGCCCTGATGGGGGAGGGCCCTTCTTTTTTTTTTTTTTTTTTTTTTTTTTTAGAAAAGAAGCAAAAGCAAGCACTAGATGCCACACAGAGCTACCATTTCTGTCTCTTCGGATAAAAAAAGAAGCCGCCGGACGGCCAGAGGCCCATTGCGGGAGGGGGTTTAAATATGTCAAAAAAATAATGATACATTAATAGTTGATACCTAAAGCTTAGGGGTGTCTTCATTCTGCGAGAGAAGAAGGCTTGGGTACATTCCAGTAGCAGAAAGAGCTGGTCCAGTCTGCCAAGCACCACCATCAACAACAGTAGTAGTACCGGTTATATAACTGGCTGCTGGAGAGAACAGGAAGACGGTAGAGTTGGCAATGTCGGTAGTAGTTCCTAATTTCTGCAATGGAATAATGTCCAAGGCTTGTTGAGCAGCCTCAGCTGGCAACAGACGGCCAATTCCCTCGGTGTTTTCAATTCCACCTGGAGCGATGATGTTGGATTGGACACCGTTAGGTCCCAATTCGATAGCAAGGGTCCTGGCGAGAGAGTCGACACCGGCCTTAGCAGCAGATGCGTGCGATTGCATAGGCAATCCGTAGTAATGAAGAGTAGCAGAAACAAATATGATGTGACCCTTGTTCTTGATCAATTGTTCGTAACAAGCCTTGACAGTGTTGTAGCTGCCGAGAAGATCAATCTCAATTACAGTCTTGAATGCTCTGGCAGACAGATGGTTGATGTCCGAGAGGAAGTTACCAGCAGCTCCCGCGATAACGAAATCAATCTTTCCGAGTTCTTGGACGGTCTTGTCGGCAGCCGCCTTGAGGGATTGCACGTCTCTGACGTCTACATTTCCCAATCCCAAGACCTTAGCGCCAGGACGCAATTGCTCGATCTCCTTAGCACACGCCTGCGTCTTTTCTTGGTTTCTTCCGATGATCGCAGCATCGGCACCTAAAAGAACCATGGCCTCAGCTTGGACCCTACAGATAGTTCCGGCACCTCCGGTGATGAAGACAACCTTGTCCTTGAACAGGTCTGGCTTGAAGACTGAGTCCTTTAAATATGAGCTATCGAGAGTGTTTGGCATGTTTGATCGGAGATAGTTCAACGTTGTGTTCTCTGCACTTATATATCAAACTGATTGCGGGGAGTTAGAAGCGGGTGGGTGTCACGGGCCTCGGCCTCGGAGTTGCGAAAGTCCACACTGGACGCGGACGTTAACATGCATACCGGGATTCCGAAGGGCTTTGGATAGGCATATTGACTCGGGTCTTGACTGTAAGCGGGGAGTTGTACACACATCTTGTGGCTTGTGACTATACTTGGGCGGTTGATTGTCTTTATTTTATTTTTTTTTGTATGTAGCACACGGTTGCGGTTAGTGAAGACGGGCTCGTGGGAACAAGCAAGGCACATTTTGATAATATTCATATGCCAATTGTGTATTCCGAAGCTGTCTCGGAGATGCGTGGACACCATTGTGTGGTGGTGTGTGTAGAAGGAGCATGGTCGTGAGTGGATTTCTTCCACGTTAGGCACTGAATTGGAGGCTGTCGGTTAGGTTGCCAGTTTTTATAGCGAAAGGACATCATAGAGCTTGGGAAATTGTTTCTATCGCTATGAAATCCGTGAAAGAGTTGAACAATTCATCATGTCTAATGTGTGCTCACATTGACCTATGAAGATCCCAGGGAGAAGGATTTCAAATGCGATTGGTATACCCATGTGAATGCATGCAGTTGTTTCTGAATAGCTAACTTGTGTTCAAGCTACATGACCTCATATTTAACTATGCACATCTGTGCATTTGTGTCGCTACATCAATACCAGGCCTAGAATCGTCTGTATTATGCATACGCGAGAACTTAATTCCACCTTTGCAATTTTCGAGTCGACTTTATGACCCTTCAGCTCCGCAGTTAACATTATCAGCTTTTGACTCATTGCAGCCCTTAATAAGAAACTTACTCTTCTAATTGATTGAGCAGAAGTGCTTGTGCCTCTTTTCTAGGAAAGAAGACCGGCTGCAAGGCGGCACATTGACTCCATGACTCTGAGAACGTGCTTTTGGTTGCATTATTTCGTTGCGAGAGTGTGTGCGTGAGAAATTCCGACTTCTTATATACTCATATTCAAGGTAACCCCGCCAATGCGTCTGAGAGATCAATTGACGAGGTCTCGAGTAAAACATATTCTACAGCGTAGTCAAACGCTTCACACGTGACCCAGTTCTCTGAACCTCAAAATCAGACAAAACAAACGTACATCCACATAGTTATGCATCCGTACTCTTACTACCAGAATTGTAAGCGATACGCTCCTAAATTAACGATCTCACAAAGTTGGGTTTCCCCCCCCCCCCCCCCCCCCTGACTATCATCACCCATCGGATAATCCTCCCGTTGACACTTTTTTTTACCCTACGTGTGCGTGTTGCTCCCAAATCCTGACACCCAACATCTAAACTATGGCTGCAGATTGGACTATTGATCCGGACAACAGAAGACGGCTATTGGCGCTTCAAAAGACAGGCGGAAACAAGAAATGCTTTGACTGTGGAACCGCCAACCCACAGTGGGCGTCACCGAAATACGGCATTTTCATTTGCCTCGATTGTGCTGGTATTCATCGAGGCTTAGGAGTGCACCTATCATTCGTGCGATCCGTGACTATGGACCAATTCACGCCGGAAGAAATGAAGGCTATGGAACTCGGCGGGAACGACAAGGCTGCAGAGTATTTTTATGAAAAAGAGGGTCTGGATAAGTCCTTGGACGCAAAGTTGAAGTACAACTCCACCGTGGCCGAGGATTACCGGGAATATCTGAACTCTCTAGTTAAGGAGACGGAGTGGACTCGAAAAGATAGACCAAAGTTTGTTCCTCAGTCTTTAGACGAGTTGACACCAAATCGTCCGTCATCTGCAGCCTCTAGCACTACGTCCAAAAATAACAACGAGGCGTATTTTACTGAGCTTGGTCATCGAAACCAAGCCCGTCCAGAAAACGTGGCTCCTTCTCAAGGTGGCAAGTATGCTGGGTTTGGCAACGATGTTGCCTCGTCTTCTGCATCGAGCTCTTCTGGGAACTTTTTGGACGACTTTCAAAAAGACCCAATGGCTTCTTTGACCAAGGGCTGGGGATTTTTTACACGGTCTGTCACAAAGGGAGTGGATGAAGCTACAAAAGGTTTTGAGGGGGTTAATGAAAGCTATATCAAACCCAATATGAGGAATTTTGCTGAGGGAGATCTTGGAAACAATGCCAAAAAGGCAATGATGCAATTTGGCCAAAAGATGCAGCAAACTGGCAAGTACGGTCTTGAAACCTTTAACAACTTCACACAGGACATATCTCAAGGTGGAAGCGACCGAGCTGCGGCTGATTCCGAATACACCAAGCTTTTTGACGACATGAGCAAAAAGTCTCAAGGCTCCGGTCTGTTGGACGATGCCACTGACGAGCCGGCCTTCGGCGTCGAAAAGCCAAAGGAAAAGACCAAACTTGAGGGCATTCAATCGCAGAACGACGATGATTGGGAAAAGTGGTAGTTTATTTATTAACTAGTGACAGCAATAAATTAGAGACAGATGTTATTCTGAAGGACGAAGGGCGAGCATTTAATGTGCCACATTTTCCTGAAAGATACATTTTATCAATTGTTCGGTGAAACTGTGCATATGCATATGCATAGACGTCTACATTCTCATAAACAATCAAAAAGTGAGATGGGCGGTCTATATTTAGTTGAGATATTGTATGCATATGCATATGCATAATTTATGGCGTTTTATGTTTATTTTGCAATTTATTTACTGTTGCGAGGTATGCATACTAATTATAATCGAAATTACAACGAGGGAATCAGAGATCTCATAGCCAGTGTCATCAGACATGTGTACGAAAGCACTACTCGGCCAGTGCCTGTTGATTCGTTCTCTGTGGTTACATTAATCTAATAATACCCTTCATGATCAACCGACATGTTTCCTGTTGTAAAGCTGGCCCCTTAGTTGTTTCATAAACTAGCTCTGAGGCTCGTCTTCGCCGCAAAAACACTTACAGTCTTTTATACAAGCGCACTCGACGTTATCGTGCGCTCCACCAATTTTTTTAGTATACTTATACTGTATACATAGTTCTATTCCTTCCTCCCCCAATATACCGGGAAATAAGGGGTCCCACTATTGTCTGTGCTTGTCTCTAACGACGCTTCTTGTTCATCTTCTCCTTTGGTCACATTGTTTCTACCATGTATGTGATGCTTCTGGAAGCCCTGCCAGCCGAATTCTCTCAAGCTAGATTTCCAGAGAACACGCAAATACCATTATATCCATTACTAGTCATCCCACATCCCCTACGTAGTTGATGGCGACTACCAACTCTTCATTATTTCGACAATTCTGCTGTCTCTTGAGAGATGGATAGACCTACAAGAAGCACGAAAAAAAGCAAGCTCCTGGGAAACACCTAGTTTGTATTTTGGAAATAGATTGCATTAGCGGGTTTTGGCAGGTGCGACTAATTTCCATATCCAATCACAGCACGTGTCAAAGGCTGATCTGGGCCACTGAAATTAAGGATCTTATAGCTCGTCATGGCAATTTCGTCAACAATTATCAGCCACTGTATATTTATCTGCAGCAAATGAAAGCGGGAAGCCAACTAATGAGATCGCACTACTGTATAGGATGCTTCAGCCATGGGTAACGGATCGAGATGCATATTCCAGGCAAACCTTATGGGAGATGTTTACGCCCGTTGCGTTCTCGAAAGTATATAAGCCAGCGCAATCTCCTTTCCGGTTGTCGCGATATCTTTGTGAAGTACTAGTGAACAATGACAACTGCGTCAAAGCACACTGCTAGCCTGGGCTGGGAACTGCAGAACTACGAGAAGCACCATCCGGGGATTGAATTCAAAGCAGCCGAAGTCCATGTTAGAGAAGGGATTAAAAGGAGATGGATGACCGCGAAGGGCAAGGTCTCGTCCAAATGCGACCAATATTTCAGAAGACAAGCAAGGTGACTGCTTTATAATTAATATATATATTCATCCTGTAGCCACGCAGAGCTGCTATTGCCGGTGTCACGCTGCCCTGCGGACGGCCTTCTTTTCGCTGCCCCGCGTGCCACCGGCGCCACACAGCTGCCTCTCGAACACGCACCAATCTCGGGGACAATTGAAGTATAAATAGCAGATGCAATGTCGCGCGACCAAAAGAGATGAAATTTGCAGGGCCTCCACTCCAGAGCCTATTTATATCTATTGGGTCAGAGAAGGTGGGGCGTGTGTGTGTGTGTGTGCGGCTCAGACAAAGCATAAACCGACAATCACATTTCTTTTTTGTGTGTCGGATTGAATTTTTTTCTTTTGCGAGGAGAAGGACCTGCACTCACTCAGGGCAACGATCACACACTCCCACATTCGCTGGCCAAAGATGGAACGCAAACACCGGACGGTCTTGGACAAGTACTACGGCCTGGAGGACGAGTTCCGGGAGCACAGCGAGCAGCTGTACCAGCAGCAGACCGGACAGCTCGACCGACGCATCAGCGTGCTCATGCGAGGCGACGACGACGAGTTTTTGGAGGGCGTGCGGGACCTGGAGGAGAGACGGGATCTCGAGCTCACGCGGTTGTACGTGCTGTACGAGTATCTGACCGAAGAGGCTAACAGCCTCTACCACGAGGAAATGGAGAAGATTGACAGCCAGCATTCCAGTGCCACCAGGGCCACCCACGACCGGGTTATTCACAAGCTCGAGTCGAGTCTCAAGCGGTTTCGGGACGACCGCACCCTGCTTGACATCGCTGGCGACGGTGCGCTCGAGGTCGGCAGCCTTTCGCTGCCGGCGCTCAAGACGGGCAACG
>JAJLUR010000046.1:0-45375 GCA_030674225.1 Blastobotrys terrestris
TTATTAAAAAGCGTGCTCAAGAATGAACAAATCAGTACACGAATTCCGATGATATCACCCCTTCATGCTAACCGAGGAATGTAATTTGGAAACAGCATAATAGTATTAAATGAAAATTGAGTCGTGCGCTTTTATTATTATTATTTTTTTAGACATAGAGGCCCAAGCACTAATTAAGTTCCCTTCACGTCGCGTCCAAAAAAAACAACAACAAACTGGCCATCCGAACGTATTCAAAGGAACTCCTTGACAAGCACTGGGCCATGTTCAAGGTAGTATTATTACCGCCTGTCTGGCCCTGAGGGAATGATGCTACCCCCTAGATGATCCATGATTGGTTAGATCTGCGTGTCAGCCGTTCGTTCTTTTCATTCTTAGAGCAGACAGATCCGCGTAGAATTACCAGATACGGTAAAGGATATGAAGATCGCACCGAATTCATGAAAGTATGGAATGCATTATGCTCAATTAATTTTAGGAATGAGCAAACGCCCTATTTCACGGATACGACATCGGTATAAATAGGACGCGTCTTTCCCTTGGTGCCCCTCCTTCGGCAGAATCAAACCTCTACTTTCACCTCTAGTCACTCGTTTACTTTACACCACCATGAAAGCTTCAAACTTGCTTATATGCTTTTCTGCTCTGATGGGCACCGTTTTGGCAGATGGGACGTGTTGCAAACAGCCGACAACCGTCACCAAATTGGTTACAGTAAAGCCAGATACAGTCACGGTCACAGTCTGTCCTGACAAGGAAACTCAGGCTCCAGTCTGTACTGGAGAGGAATGCAAGCCACAACCGACGATCTCTACAGTTTGTACGGACAGTAACAAATGCAATCCACCAGCTGTGGCTACCGAAACTGATTTTACCACTACTACGTTTATTACCAACACCGTCACGGTTTTCCCTACTAAGGCGGTCGTTACATCTCCATGTCCTACATGCAAGATGCAGTACAGTAATTCGACAATCGCTCGAACACAAGCACCTGTAGTCTCCCAGTCCAGTGGGAGATACGTCAATTCTACTACACTGCACTGAAGAAAAGTTTGATCTCAGTAATCACTGAGACACAAGTTGTCCCATGCACTGATGAAGCGGGTGGACCATCTTCAAGCCATGTTGTTGTCACCAGAACTACCACTGTATGTCCAGAAGAGGAAACGGGTAACTAATTAGCGTTCTGTATTTATTTATTACCGGCTTTTACTCTGGAAGTAGGTCTAGAAATATACTAAACACACAGTATTCTTCCTTGGGTGGCAAACTGTTTGAATTAGAAACAAGAAGCCCAGTTATTTTCACCCGAAATATAGCACACACTATCAATATAGTGACATACAAGTTTCTGATACACTAAAGGGCGGCCGATAACAGGTCGGATCAAATCCCGATAGTCGGACCGAGAAATTTCCTACTCCCTGATTAATACCCAGAGTTAAGAGGACTTGATGCTTGATCGGCTTCCAGACGAGATTTTATTTCTCGTTTTGAAAAATTTTAGTACAGCAGAGGAACTGGAAACAGCCTCTTTATGCTGTCAGAAAGTGAGGCGAGTTGGGTTGGACAACAGGCTGTGGAAGGTGCTTTACGATCCTATCTTGGAAGATCTCAACAGTAACGAAATAGGAGACGAAGGCGAGGAAAACGAACAGTCTCAGGATTATAGAGTCGAATATTATAAACAACTTAAAGTTGATAAGCAGCTAAGAAGACTGTTAAAAGACTCTACTGCATTTACTGGGACTAGAATAGAGCTTGCCGTTGAAGTATCTCGGTACGATCGAAGAGCGTTTAGGGCATTAAACGAAGGCATAGCAAAGAGGGACAATAGCTTTAATAATCATGAACTGGATGAGCTAGGTGGTTTCTTGGTACAGATCAAAAACGGTATTATTCATACCCATGCATTTCAAAAGATGCTTAGGATAAAACAACAGCGTTCCGAAACCAGTGACATTGTTGATTTGCTGTTCGCATTGGACAAATTTTGGATAAATGATGATTGCTCTGTTGTCAGGAAGTTGAACATTGTAGTTGACGAACTGAGAAACGAGCATGTTCCTACTAACCTTCCGCTGGGGCTTCGAGCCAAAACGGTCAGCTTAAAGATGCTGCAGCATCGTTTAATATCCAAGGAATACAGCGAGCGATGGCATGGGAGCTTTATAAGTGCAGACACCGAAGATGCATCTTGCCTGGCATTAGCCTGTAGATACTGTTATGTGGTACGGAAACTAGGTTGGTTCGAAGTAACACCAGTTTTACTGTTCAAAACGTTTGTCAAAATCACGTCCAAAGATGAAACCTTTTACGTGGACATTACAAGAGGAGGGAAATTGAGGACAGGAGGAGATATTTATGAACTTTATCGTTCTCTGCATATACGGCCTTACCCCACTGCCTCACAGCTCAAAGGAAGCCCATTAATTAAATTCTGCAACTACGCTCTAGTATCTACGAAGATGTGGCTGAAGAGGTTTTCAACAGAAAAAAGAGCATTGGCGCTGATTGGACTGATTATGATCCGGAATATTTTTTTGACTATATGCGATACAATGGAACAACTGCAAATACAGCTGCTCCGCGCTTTGGATCGTTTACCCAGCGGATTGAAGTATGAGGTAGCTGTATTGCATAACGGCGTTTTACATGCCTTGAGTGTATATTATTAATGATTTGGGTGCTCTGACAATCCCATTATTTTATATTTGTGTGAAGTTTCAAACATCAGACATAGAAAGCATTAAGGGTCTAAACATGGCTTTTTTTTTTTTTTTTTTTTTTGGAGATAGCCATGAATATGAAAAACATATTCATTCGACCGTGCCACGAATTTATATTCAAGGTCCGTTACTGCGGTTAGTACTCATGATTTATCCTTAAGATTGGGGATTCCACTGAATCTGTAATCTTTTTCAAACTTCTCCTCGGGCTAAGACAATAGTGGATACCCTGGAACTGTTTTATTTTAACGGTGTTGAAACTGATTTTACAAAGCTCAATAACCACTTCGGGTCAAATACCTTCTAAAGAAGTTACGAGCTTTTCAAAAAAAGGATGCTACTTTTAGTGAGCTCTCGTTTGAACGGGAGCGGGCGATGTATTTGGCCGCTAGAACTACACACGACACTGCATTTGTCCGTCTTATCCAAAGTTTACAAAATCATTGCGAAATAATAGAAGGGGTTGTGCTTGAGTCAGGAAATGTCGCTCTAATGGGATTATATGAGTCATCTCTGCCTTTGGATCTTTCTGGATAAGTAAAACTTTAATCTGCGAAGGATGAGCTTGAAAACAATGCGAAAAACATTTTGAACTCCATTCCCGATAATGTGAGTCCTCAAGATGTTACTTTTAATCTGGTTCTATCTGAAATAAGAAGCCTAAAGGCTGCAACTGTAATCAATGAGGGCAAGGCTCTCAGAGCGAAAACAGATGATTGGAAAAATACATTTAAGAGTTGTATAAATATGCGAAGAGATAACATGGAAATGCCTTAGTCAGCTGTTTCAATGGAAAGTAACAGTAGCTATCGGATTCGAACAAGAGGAGTGTACAACTATAACACCTCTGAGAATCCGGAAAAGTCACACACCGAACTCAGAGTGAGGTCTTTGAAAGAGCTATATATGAATGGAATGGAAGCCTATGGCTTGTCGGAACGACACAGATGTCAAGTTCTGAAGGATTAGAATAGAGGACTAAGAAGAACGTGTAAAGAATAATAATAATAAAAAAAAGCTATGCATAAACATGCGTTATTTGAATTAACAAACAAATGGAGCAAGGTTTTATTAGCAGGCTAAATAGCTTTGTTTATTTATGCATACTTAATTTATTTTAATGAGACCAGTGCAATCGATAGACCCCATATGCATACTGTGCGCATAGACTATGCCATATTAGTATGCATAGGGTTTGCAAAAAACTTCTACTACTTTTTCAGAATTTATGATGATAATTATTAGCATAAATGCGTACAACAATTAAATGCACAGTTGGTTTTTGAGATGCTGGAAGGTCCAACCATTGTGGGAAAGCTTGACTGCATTGAGATTTCCAGCTTTGACAATACTGCAAAACTCGGGCACACCAGTGGCCACTCGCTGGATGACATCTCTAGATTCCTCACCGCTCAGTTTTAGTTTCATTGAATCAGATAAGACCTTGATAAGTTGATCAAAGGTGTATGATTTCGATTGGAGAGATAACAGAATTGTTACAACCTGGGGAAGTTGGCTCTTGATGTATTTTTCATACTGGATTTTTTTCATTCTTTCGTCCTTCAAAGGATCCTTTTTGGCAGCTGCTTCTTTAGCCCGAATTCTTTCCAGTAGAGTGCCGGTTTTACATTGTTTTGTCGTTTCAACCTTAATCTTCTTTTGGAGCTTCAGCGGGTCCTGGAAGCTAGCCATGTCAGATGCAGATCGTTTCTTGGTTTTTATTGAAAGCGGTGGTAATTTATGCAGAGGAATAGATGCAGAGTCAACAGATTGATAATTAGATTTGATCCATTCGTGGAGTGCAACATCAAATCGCTTTTGTCGCTGTGCCATTTGTAAAGGCAAGCCGTTGGCCCTGATGGCGTACGTTTCACCTGCTGGAGTGACCACATACGCTTCAGGATCGATAGTTAATATCTGTTGAATGCTTGAGAGGGTAAGTACATGTCCGGAATATTGACGAACTCTTTTCTGAAGATCCGGCAGCGTGATTGAGGCTAAGGAAGATGTAGCGTAGAAGTATACAAGGGATGAATCAATGACTTCGACTAGTTGCCTTAGCCAATCACCCCGTTTCTTAAAGTCCGTGTTTGTGGCATTTGATGCTGGTGCTGGTGTGTAGAAATAGGGAACCAGGTTGTGCGATTCCTGAGAATGGAATTGATATCTACCGTTTGATGCTGATTCGAGCAAGGGGCCTGCCACGACAGCAATCGTGTTAGGCGGTGGAACATGCGATGTACCATTGATAACGATTGATGAATTAGCCATGTATGGTGCGTAGAAATTCAGTAAACAGAGCTCGGGTTCATCCTCTGAAGAGGTTAAATACCCTTTTTCGCACAACAATTTCATAACAATGTCGCCGAATTCTGTCGCGTTTTTCTCAAACCTCTTTTCATCTGGAGATTGCACGCGTAGATTGTTCCGTGATTGCGAGTTTGGTCTGTTGAGGAATTGCCCTACGTTGGATATCTCCGCTGGCTGCTTGTGCGCCAAAGAAATCAGATTTTTTTCCATCTGCAAATACAGCACGCCGTCGCCTTTGAGCCCTCGATCTATAGTCTCGAGGAGAAGTCTTTTACGCGATTGCATGAACTTCAAATCGATCACAGTCATAATAATTATTAGTATTAGTAGGTTAGTTAAAGTTGTGAGTGAGAATGGTATGGGAAGGAAGGAAGAAAGAACTGAACCAAGGATTTAAAGGATCGCGAATCGGTGCACGCCAATTAGACTTCCTTTTCCAGAAATATTATTACCACTTGATCCTTCCTTTCGGGTCGCGCGTGTTTGGGGGGTGCCCCGCGTACGTGACGCGTTTTCACACTTTTTTTTATTGAACAAACGCGTAGCAATTCACGTGACTTGTGGACGCGTATAGGGCTGGACGTAAATAATCTTGCAGGTGTTTCTTCTGTATAACGGATCAGAATGGTCGTTTTAATACTCACCACGAGCTTCTGCCTAATTGGCTCGTTGCAGCTTTAGAACTGGGAAGTTAGGGACCACTTTGAACCCACACTATCGGGGGAAAGCTAGGGAAGCAATTAATCCGTCCGGGAAAATCCTCGTACAATCATTATCGAGAACACCCCTCTCAAGGCTGCTGGGTTTTTTTTTTTTTTTGCTCTATGTAGGCACTGTGCGCGGCAAAAACAGTGGTAGTTGTCTCTCTGAGCCACCTTATTTGTTTGTTTGTTCTTTTTCAGAGGGAATTGCGGTACAGGTGGTCTTTTTTTTTTTTTCTAGAAACAGAAGTAAAAACGCTCGTGATCGCCTCGCAGAGAGCTGTCTCTTTTTTTTTGATGTGTCCTTTCTGAGAGAGAAAAAAAAAAAAGAAGCTTCAGGACTCAGACTCCAGAGGGGGACTACCCCCACAGGAGGTCTTCTTCTAGCAAGGAAGTAAAAGCGGCAGATACGGCTGACAGAGATACCTTTTTACTTCTTTTCGGAGACAGGTGGCCAATGCGTTGTGTGGCCCTCCCTTCTCCACAGTTCTTTTGCCTCCAGTCCCAATCTCTATTTTAGGAAAACAAATATTATTTTGTTGTGTGATGCTCTCTCCAGCGTCTAATTTTGAATATAAAAGGAACCTGTTCCCACCCCCTTCCTCCTCCCCCTCCTTTTTATTTTTTTTTATTTTATTGAGCTCATTCCTCTCAGTCCAGTGCACTCTGCACATACGAACTCACAGTGTTCAGACAGTCCACTCTAGGACAAAGTAGAACTCAATGGGTTGAGTGGGACTCGAAACGTACTCGTCGGTGCTACTTTGATCATGAAGGAGTCCCCTGCGGACCACCGTCTTCCCTTCTCTTCAGGGAAAACGGCAGTAGCTGAGGCCACATGGATCCAGATCTGTATATATAGGTGTGTACCCTGCTACTCTTGTGGACGTCTATCCCAGCCTCACAGCTCTATCACATCTACGCATGCACGCTGCAATCGTTCCACCTCCCCTGCTTCTCGCCGCACAGGCCCGATGTAGTTCCGAGGGGAGCGCGCTGCTAAGGTGTGCTGGAAAGTTCCATGCGATTCCACGGAACAACAAAAATTTTTCACTTGGGAGTTTTGCCACAGAGCGGATGGCCGGGGCCGATGTATAAATTTTTCACCTCCTCCCTCACCTCCACTTTTTTCTTACTTCTTCTCTTTGTTGTTTTTTTTGAAACAAGAAATTTAATAAAGAACAATAATGTTGGCATCCAGATTCGCCCGCTCTGCTCTTCGTAGAGCTACCGCTACCCCAGCTCGTCTTGGTGGTATGCGTTTCAACTCTACCGAGCAAAAGGTCCAAGGAAGCGTCATCGGTATTGACTTGGGTACCACCAACTCTGCCGTTGCTGTCATGGAAGGCAAGATCCCAAAAGTCATTGAAAACTCGGAAGGTGCCAGAACCACCCCTTCTGTCGTTGGTTTCACCAAGGAAGGCGAGAGATTGGTCGGTGTTCCAGCTAAGCGACAAGCAGTTGTTAACCCGGAAAACACCCTCTTCGCTACCAAGCGTTTGATTGGTAGAAGATTTGAGGACCCTGAGGTCCAAAAGGACATCAAGCAAGTTCCTTTCAAGATTGTCAAGCACACCAACGGTGACGCTTGGTTGGAAGCCCGTGGCGAAAAGTACTCTCCAGCTCAGATTGGTGGTTTCGTCCTTAACAAGATGAAGGAGACCGCCGAGGGCTACCTTTCCAAGGCAGTCAAGAATGCCGTCGTCACCGTCCCAGCTTACTTCAACGACTCTCAAAGACAAGCCACCAAGGACGCTGGTCAAATTGTTGGTCTCAACGTTCTCCGTGTCGTTAACGAACCAACCGCTGCTGCCCTTGCCTACGGCTTGGACAAGACTGACGACAAGGTTGTTGCTGTCTTCGACTTGGGTGGTGGTACTTTCGATATCTCCATTTTGGAAATCCAAAAGGGTGTCTTTGAAGTCAAGTCCACTAACGGTGACACCCACTTGGGTGGTGAAGATTTCGACATCTCTCTTGTCAGACACATCGTTGACAAGTTCAAGCAAGAATCCGGCATGGACCTTTCTGACGACAGAATGGCCATTCAACGTATTAGAGAAGCCGCTGAAAAGGCCAAGGTTGAACTTTCCTCCACCGTCAGCACTGAAATCAACTTGCCATTCATCACCGCCGATGCCTCCGGTCCAAAGCACATCAACATGAACATCTCTCGATCTCAATTCGAAGGTCTTGTTGACCCACTCGTCAAGAGAACCGTTGACCCAGTCAAGAAGGCTCTCAAGGACGCTGACATCTCCACCTCCAACGTCGGTGAGGTCATCCTTGTCGGTGGTATGTCCCGTATGCCAAAGGTTGTCGAGACCGTCAAGTCCCTCTTCGGCCGTGACCCATCCAAGTCTGTCAACCCAGATGAGGCCGTCGCCATTGGTGCTGCCATTCAAGGTGCCGTCCTTGCTGGTGAAGTTCAAGACGTTTTGTTGTTGGATGTTACCCCACTTTCTCTCGGTATTGAGACCCTCGGTGGTGTCTTCACTCGTTTGATCAACAGAAACACTACCATCCCAACTAGAAAGTCTCAAGTATTCTCCACTGCTGCCACTGGTCAAACCTCTGTCGAGATCAGAGTGTACCAAGGTGAACGTGAACTTGTCCGTGACAACAAGCTCATTGGTAACTTCACTCTCGGTGACATTCCACCAGCTCCAAAGGGTGTCCCACAAATTGAAGTCACCTTCGACATTGACGCTGATGGTATCATCAACGTTTCTGCTCGTGACAAGGGTACTAACAAGGATGCATCTATCACCGTTGCCGGCTCCTCTGGTCTTTCTGACTCTGAAATTGAGAAGATGGTCAACGATGCTGAAAAGTACAAGGAACAAGACAAGGCTCGTCGTGACACTGTTGAAGCCGCCAACAAGGGTGACTCCATCTGCAATGAAATTGAAAACTCCATCAACCAATACAAGGAACAACTCAACAAGGAAGATGTTGATGCCTTGAACGAAAAGATGAACGGCTTGAGAGAGCTTGTCGCTCGTGCCCAATCTGGTGAAGAAGTTTCTGTTGACGAGCTCAAGGAGAAGACTGACGAGGTCCAGAACCAATCTTTGGACGTCTTCAAGAAGATCTACGAAGAAAAGGCCAGAAACCAGGACAACTCTTCTTCTGAAGAACCAAAGAAGGAATAAATGTATTGACATGTAAGCTTTTTGTGTAAATAGTAAATATTGTAATTATCACTTTGAAATTTGCCTTGCAATCAATGAATGATTAATCGGACTCGCCTTCTTAAATCAGCCTGAGCCGCTCATAAAAGCTCTCTTTGGTTTTCTTAAAACAAACAGAGGAAAAACCTGATGCACAACGGGATTCATGTAATAATTAATATATACCTCTACTCTATTGGCTAGTATCCATCGATTCTCCCTCACCCTCCTGTTGCTGTGGTTGTGATTGTGGTTGTGGTTGTTGTCTGCCGGTCGACTCGAGTTTTTCTAACCACGGTACAATCTGGTCGTCTTCAATCACCTTGAACTCGGTGTCTTTGCCCACTACTGCCACAGAAGTGTTCTTTGAGGTCAATTCCTTATCCTGGGCCAGGGTGTCTCGGAGGGCGTTGAGTCCATGAACAACGAGCTGCTCTAAGCTGGCATCTGGGAAGGATTCATACGACCGCTCCAAATATGTCCTGGCCGCCTGGGATCGGGCACCAATTGCAGTTCCAAAGTACTCCAAAACCGAGCCGGAGGGTTGAAATTCGTACAGATGAGGCCCGGTCTCATCGTAGCCCACAATAAGCAGACCAACACCGTATGGTCGTCTGCCATATTGTTGTGTATTTGATTGAGCCTTGTCAGCAATCGAATACACGGCTCGGGAGACGGGCAGGGGCCTGTCGTAGACCAGCTTGGATGTCATGGATTGGGATCTCAGGTAGTTTGAGAGGATTCTGGCATCGGGGGCCAACCCAGCCAAAGCAAGACCGAGATGGTCATCAATGCGGATCAATTTCTTCTGGTAGGAACCTAAATCCTCGGCATTACGCTTTAAGGCGACCAAAACAGCGTGGTCCTTGGAAACGAGCCCGACCGCGGCGGAGCCCTGCTTGATGGCCTCCAGCGCATATTCGACTTGGAAAAGACGGCCTGTGGGAGAATAAGTTACCGAGTCGTTATCATAAGAGTTTCGAAACTACACACGGTGTCAGCGAATTGTCGAGTTTGCACAGTAACCAGTGGCGAACTTACCATTTTTGGGTGGATGTTGTGTTGTGAGGGCGGTGAGTTGGGAACAAAAAGAGAGTGCGAGAGCTCGGCGGTGTGCCTCCACCTTCTCCAAGACGAACTGGACACACAAAAACAACCCGTGGAGCATTATTTATATTACTATACGCATCTCATCATGTTCAGTCCTCTATCCAAGATCATTTCCTTGTCGTGCGTGCTTGCATTGGGCTTCCTACTAATAATATTATCGTGTGCATTATTCGGCAACTGGCTGCCTCTGACGATTGGTGAGTGGGGAGGACCTAATATAGGTAGATAGTGTGCTAATGCGCTTTACAGTTGGTATCTTCTTGCTGGCTCCATGTCCGAATGCGGTTTGTGGTCGATGGGCCAATAACGAGGACTTTATGAACGAGAGTGGAAGGTAAGTTGGCTGGTATGGGAGTCGTTGTAACCTTACTGACTGTATAGCACTGTTGTGGACTTTGGACGCTTCTCCACGGGGTTCCTCGTATTCTCCGGACTGGCGCTTCCGATTGTACTAGCTCATAACCATCTGATTGGGATTCCAGCGATGCTCATGTCACTTTCGGGTGGTCTGCTCGTCTATGTGACGATAATTACGTTTGGTGCATTCTTCCACGAGGAAGAGGAGTTTTGATGACCCTGTATAATAACAATACACTACAGCTCGTATTTGTGAAAAGAGAAAAAAAAAATAACTCTGCGAAGCCCAGTGTTTTTGCTTCTTTTCTAGAAAAGACTGCCTGCAGAACAATTCGTGAACTGTATCTGGCCTCCGGCCGCTTCTTTTTTCTCCCTGCTTCTTTTTTCTCCGAAAAGAAGCAAAAAAGGTAGCTCTGCGAGGCTAATTGTGGTTTATTTCTTACTAGGACAATGGCTGTCCACACGGTGGTCGCGTCTATACGCTAGTACCGGAAAACCTGGAGGCAACAGGTTGAGATTCGTCGCAGCGTAGAAGACACTCGGAACGCAATTGGGTCTTGCCAAAATATTGATACCCTGTTTACGAGGTCTTTTATTGCAGATGTGTACGACGTGGGGACTACATTTCTGAAAAAGGAACCGCGAGATGCAATTGCCCTAGAAAAGAAGCAAACGAACTGTTTCGCAGAGGTCTGCGGCTTGTATCCGAATGGATTGTGTGATGGCTACCGTGCTATAGCCAATTTATGATGCTTTGGTAGATCTACCCACCCCTCCCGGCGATGAATAATGAACCTAAGTAGGAAACGTGAGCGATTACCCATATAGATCCTACCATCGCCATCATGGATTGTTGGAGAAATAAACGTTGTAGCGATAGTATGCGTAGCTGAATTTCTCCTAGAAACGTCCTTCTGGGTGGGGTTAAAACCGGTATCTAAGGTTAAGCGTAAGACTTTGTCCCAGATTTGTTTAACAGTATTGCGTGTATCACCAATTCTTCAGCTATTCCAATCTTCCAAAGAGATGCTATTGCGTTTGTTCGGTGTGATTGGCTGAGCTGGTCTGGTCGATTTGCTGGGTGGGATCTGGTGGGCGTTTTTGTACAGTTAGACTCGCGACTGATAGATCCAGATAGTCTTTTATCCACATCTTGAATTTTTAAAGGTTGTGGAAGATAGAAATCTTCAAGATATCACTGTCTTCTTAATCCCCTGGATGGGCGCTGAGTGTGACTTGTGCTTTTGGTTCTTTTCTAGAAAAGAAGCCCAATTCCTACACTCGATATCTACGCACTTGATACTCTCCCTGCCTCCGCTCAGTGAGACCACTCCGTTGGCTTCCTTTCTATAAAAAATGGCTCCCCGCAGGGCAATTGTTACCCGGATACCTACACACTAGATGAAAACTAGTCCGCCCTCTAATAGCGAGACCATTGCTTTTGCTTAGTTTCTAGGGAAGAAGGCCGCCCGCAGGTCAATTCCTATCCAGCTATCTACATACTAGACAAATACTAATCATCGTTCCTACCCAACAGCTACACACCACAGGGAAGGGCTGCAGCGACCGAGCGGAGAAGTGGAAGCAGGTGGCGCTTCACCACTTGATGCACACAATCCGGGCACCCATAAATACCGGCCCAAAAACGCCTCCCAACGCAAATCACAATCAACCATGTTTGGAAAAGATAAGAACAACGACAAGCAGAACGACAGCTGGTCGGATGACGTCGGTGACTTTGTGGATAAGACGGTCGACCGTGTGCACAATGCGGTGAATGCATATGGAGGCAGCATCCAGGACTCGCTGGAAGACAGCTTCCCGTGGATCTCCTCGCTCAGCTTCCCATTGAGCTCCCCCTTCTGGGGCGGACGAGAGCAGGATGCAGAGAACCTGTGGTCGTTCCCTGTGCCCTCCGCCCGTCAGTACGACCAGTGTAAGGACGCTGGGGGCACCTCTGCCTGGAACAAGGAGGGGGTCTGGCGCTGTCTGTTTGGAGCGGATGCTAAGGACAGGAAGTCGTACTTTTTCGACTACACGGGCTTCCTCGACTGGAGACGGCAGATGTACAAGGCCGAGGTTGCGCGACGCAAAAAGGAGAGGGACGAATGGCAGGGCCTGTGGGCCTCACAGTCGGACAGCAAGCCACAGCGATACGTTTCCGAGGCCGAGGCGGATCGTCTGGGAAAGAAGGTGGTCTCGTCCTCCGTGTCCAGTGAGACCGTATCCAAGGACGATGGCTCGTTCGAGACCAAGCGCACCGTCAAGAAGTGGTATGATGACGGCTCTTGTAGCATGAACGAGAGTGTAAGCACCAAGTAGCTCAATCAACTGTTTCAGCGTGTGTTTTCAACGATCTGAAGCTGCTCTACGAGGCTGGTCACGTGGTGCTGCTAAAGGTCCCTACACTGCTTTTGCTTCTATTCTAGAAAAGAAGGCTAGCCAATTGCCTCCGGCGGCTTCTTTTTTCTCCGAAAAGAAGCAAAAAAGGTAGCTCTGCGAGGCAATTCCAGTGCTTTTGCTCCTTTTCTAGAAAAGATAGTCAGCCAATTGCCTCCGGCGGAAAAAACGGGCCAAGTTCAGTGTTTTTTACTTCTTTTCTAACCGGTCACGTGGTGCTGTGAAGTTAAAGGTATAGTGAATTCCGCACGCAGGGCAAAGCTACCTTTAAACTGAGAGGCTCCAGCGGTCACGTGGTGCTACGAAAAGCCCCCGTAGTTCTTTTGCTTCGTTTTGAGGCCGCCGGCGACTTCTGTTTTCTCCGAACACAAGTAAAAAGGGTAGTAAGGTCTGCGAGGCAATTCCAGTTCAACAAGAGCGCCCAATTGCGTACTCCAGCTTCTTTTTTCTCCGAAAAAAGCAATAAAGGTGGCTCTGTGATGCAATTGCAGTATTTTTTTTGTTGTTTTCTTTCCTGGAAAAGGAGCCCACCCGCAGGGCACACGAGGTAACTTCTTTTCCGGAAACAAGGCCGGTGTGAACTCCGTCGGAAGTGTGTATAAATTACGTACCTATTCATCGTCATCGTCCTCCTCTGCGGGAACCGGATGATGCAGCACTGAGCCCTTCATATGGTAATGGGCCTTCCGCATCTCCTCGAACCGTCGCTTGCGCTCGTCTGCTGTGAGCTCCTGTGGCCTGTCCTCGTCTTCGTCTTCCTCCGCCTCTGGATCACGCTGTATCCGATCGTTCTGGATTGTGGAGTCCTTTGTCTCCTTGTACTGGCTCTCGCCCAATGAAAACTCGTCCAGCTCGTCCACCGCAAGGACCTTGTCATCCCGGGTCTTGACGAGGTCTTCCTCTTCGTCCGGCAAATAGTACTCCGAGTCACCAGCCGGCCCCTGGTAAGGCGTCTTGGGCTCGTCGATTCGCATAGTCGCACTCTTCTCCTGCTCCGTCTTATAAATATTCGCCTCGTCCCACTTCAGATCACCTTTGGGCCGGGGCGACGACTCTGCTGAGCTGCTGGGCTCCTGCATCAGTCTTGCTCCCTCATTGTGGAGCTTTGCATTCGCACGGGTGTTCTGCAGCACCTTGCTGCGGTCAATCTCGTGCTCCTCGTTGGCCTCCGAGTCCTTGATGGGGTCGTACGTCCCCGGAGGTGGTGCATTCCGCAATATCGATCTGGGCTGCTGTTGGTTGGCCATTCTTGTTTTGCTGCTATCGTCTGATCCCGCTGCTTCCAGAGTGTGTCCGGTCTCTTTTGTTTGTGTGTCGGCTGTACGCACGCAGCGGTGGTCACGTGAACCCTAACCTTCTCGGGTCACGTGAACAAATCCAGTTAAGTATAGTTCTCGACGATGCAATTGCCTCCGGCGGCTTCTTTTTTCTCCGAAAAGAAGCAAAAAAGGTAGCTCTGCGAGGCATTGCTGCTTTTCTAAAAAAAAAAAAAAAAAAGGCTGTCCGGAGGGCAAATTGCTTCTTTGCTCTCTGAGGTGGTTTTCACACTGATGAAAAGTTAACTTCTTTCCTTGTTTTCCCAGAAATATCGATGTTGTATCCGTTATGGGACTGTAACTAGCTGGCGCAACCAAATCCTGCGAGTCTTGAAATAATGTCCTCCCATATATATATAAATAAACCATTAGTGTCCTGGAACCAGTATGTTCCAACTATGGAGAAGTGATGTCACTTCCAATTCCTTTCAGTCTGCCTATTGCTACAAATAGTTCCTGTGAATTGTAAATTTGCATATACGTGCTCCATCCCCCTTGAATTCCGTGTTAAATGTGCCGAGTTTGAATTTTCCTCTGTATGCATATATGCTGAGCAATACTGATGTAGCTAGTCCTAGGCATATGTTCATATGCATGCATACCATTTTTTTTTTTTTCACTTCATTTATTAAAAAAATATTTCCACATGTTGCTACTAAATATATACCTATTTGCGCAAATAAATTTATGCACATACGTGAAGACCTTATTGCGCTCAACAATTCATTACGTTTTCGTTCAGATATCTATGCGGGATGTCCACCCATATATATGCATATGTGCAAACACATACATACATACACATCTGTGGACTCTTTTGACACGCTATAAGGTATTCACGTATGTGCATAAATTTATTTGCGCAAATAGGTATATATTTAGTAGAAACATGTACGAATTTGTATGCATAGTAAATAAATGAAGTGAAATAAATAAATAAATAAATAAATAAAAAAAAAAGCATGGGCGAAGCGAAAGGAACCCCACTCGATAACATGCACTCATTCATTACTATTACTATTATTATTTCACCGCATTTATTAACTATGCATACATATTCCTACAACAACATGTACTGTGAAGGCCCTATGGGGTCCAACGAGCTAGACTGGGTTTGGAGAGCGATAGCAGTTGCATGGATCCGTTCAACCTAAAATAGGCGAGACTGAAAAGTCCAATCACAACAGCTTTGGATGGAGATTGTAAACAGCCAGTTATGCATAATTTTTTTTTTTCCCGGTTTATCGATGTATGTATGCGTATAATGTATTCTTTTTGCCATACACATGCGTATACACAGAAGAAACTTTATACATGGACACATTCCTGGAATATGCACAATCCCTATAAAACCGAGCTAGCCCGTTGACCGCTATAAGGTCTTCACAGTAATTTATTTGCGCAAATAGGTACATATTTAGTAGAAACGTGTACGAATATGTAGTTAATAAATGAAGTGAATTAAAAAAAAAAAAAAAAGCATATACTCCCACAATACGGCAATGAAATTGTAACTTATATACAGTTAATTCACAGTTGATCCATACTACGCTACATAGACAGATATAAACATATGCAGATGCATACACCCATGAAAACGTCACAGTTTCCCGATAATGCCCTACTAACCTTAACCCGACTATTGTATCAATCTGAGCAATTCTATAGACACTTAGCAGTTCAACCACATACTCCTACTATCCGTTAACAAATCCTTAAAAACCACTCTTTCACTCATTTGGAGTGCCACTAGTAGTCCTGGTTACCGTTTTGCCCTGATCGGTGCACCGGGCGGAGTTGTTACTCTATGGAGAAAAAAAAAAGTGGGCACGGGGTAAAAATTTTCATGGGCAGGGGTATAAAAACCTCACTCTATCGTCTCCACTGCTTTCCCCATTTTCTTCCGTACCACTTTTTTTTTTTTATTTTTTCTCCACATATCTCCATAATGACATTTACCGTCCCCCCAATCGCTGCTCCATTCAAACAGCTCTTTTCGCTCGCAGGAAAGACCGCCGTGATCACCGGAGGATCGGGCGATATGGGGTTTACCGTGTCCAAGTACCTCCTCCAAGCCGGTGCCAGCCTGGCACTGATTGATAACAATCTACCAAAACTCGAACCAGCTGCTGCAGACTTGAGCAAGTGGTACAGCGACTATCGCAAGGAGAACAACGAACCCGAACAAAGCAACCAACTCATCTCCTCGTGGGGCTGCGACATTTCCGACTCGGACCAGGTGAGAAAGACCATGGAGGCCATTCGTGCGCACCACGCAAAGCCATTGGACGTGTTGGTGAACACTGCTGGATACTGTGAAAACGTTACTGCATTGGATTACGACCCAGCCAAGATGAGACGACTGGTAGACGTCAATCTCAACGGCTCCATGTTTGTTGCCACCGAGTTTGCTCGAACCCTGATCAACGACAACCATCCAGGCTCGGTCATTTTGGTGGCCTCCATGTCCGGATCAATTGTCAACCATCCACAGCCGCAGACTCCATATAACATGACCAAGGCCGGTGTGATCCACATGGCCAAGTCTCTTGCGGCAGAGTGGGCTAAATACAACATCCGGGTCAATTCGCTTTCCCCGGGGTACATCATGGGCCCTCTTACCAGACAGATCCTCGAACGGGACCCGGCTCTCGGTGAACAATGGGTGTCGCGAATTCCATCCAATCGAATGGCCGATCCAAGTGAGTTTGCCGGTCCAATCATCTTCATGGCCTCTGATGCATCTTCCTACATGAACGGGCACGATCTTGTCTGTGATTCCGGATACTCCGTGTGGTAATGAATAATAGACTCTTTATAGAATACACTGTTTACGTTGTCATTTTAATGCACTCGAGCAGCCTCGTTTTGCTCGGGAAAGAAACAAATATATAAAGTAGCTCATGCGAGGCTGTCAGTGTTTTTGCTTAAAATTAATTTCAATCAAAAAAAAAAAAAAAAAAAAAAAAAAAAAAAGGCCACACTCGCAGGGCACACATGGATTCATTGCAAGAATAACAGTCTGAATTTATTTTAGATACGAACTAGAAAAAAAAAAAAAAAAGGGTGAGTTCAATAGATCTTTTTCTTCTCGTCAATCGAAATTCTTCCGGCACCAGTGTTCACCAGCAGCACCAGTCCGCCCACAATGGAGAAAACCTGGAAGGCCTCATATCGGAGGAAATCCCGTGTAGGGTTCTTTGGATGATACTTCCAGTACGGATTGGTTACGAGGTTTTGGATCGTCAACATGACCACCAGGAAGGACGCAGACAGTCTTGCCTTGTAGCCGATGACCACAAGAACGCATGCAGCAAGACCGATCAAATTGAGGAAGCCGCCCACCAGGGTCCACTTCTTGGCGACCATGTAGGCCACAAACAAGAAGATGAGCAGAATTCTGCCCGCCAGCTGGAAGTATTTGGACTTATCCTTATCTTCAATCATAGGAAGGCCCGGCAGAGACAGGTTTCGTCGGTCGTGGACAAATGCATCGGAGAGGACCAACAGAAGACCCCCAATCAGGGACACGTTTCGGAAGAAGAACTGGAAGTTGAAGATGAGACCATACACAAAAGCCTGGGAGATGACAACAAACAGCAGCCCACCCACGGCAATTTCAAGACGCTTCTTCACAATGACGGCGAATGAGCCGACGAGCATAAATATGATGTTCAATGCAAGATAAATCACAGACAAAAAGTGGGGGATGTGACGAACGTTCCAGATGTAGTACACCTGATCGCCCCACTGGCTGAAGATTCTCAACGCATCCTCAATGAAGGTGGACACAATGAGTGTGCGACCAATGAAGGGCAAGTACGGCTTGATTGGTCGAGAAACCACCCCGAGGAAGTTGTCAATCTTCTCCGCATACTCCTGGACAATCTTGAACGTCTCTTGAAGCTGACTCTCCCCCGATTGTGCGTCCATTCCTCCACGACGACTGCCGTCGTCCTCACGGGCCAGCGGCATCCCGCCGTTGTATCGACTTCCTCTCATGGCCATGATGGTTGTGTTATCGAGTCCTAATTCTTCGGGGTATAAGAGATGAAGAAAAACAACGTGCGTGTGGTAGGTATATTTAAATACGTGTTCGCTCCACGCCGCACACCACCAATCGGCGCGCTGGAAGCCACATGAAGTGGAATGAGCCCGACAGGGGATCGCAATTAGGTCTGCAGCGTTGGAACGCAGCGACAGCAGATCCAGAACAACGCCCTCATGTTTCGTTCCATTGGTTGTGCTCGATACTGTCGGTTTTGAGTGTCTGCTGGCCTGTCCCTTTATCTCGATTAGGCAGCTCCGAGGGGCCGATGGGGCGGTCGATCAAAAGCACTGACTGTACTGCTGCGATGGGCCCCCCATTGCTCACCAGCGGCTTTTTTTTTTTTTTTTTTTTTTTTAAAGAAGCAAAAAAAGGTAGCTCTGCGAGGCTTCCAGTGGTTTTTGCGTCCTTTCACGGGGAAAAAAAAGGGAGAACTGTGAGATGTGAGAGCGGTGGTAGTGTTCATGGCGACGTATATATATATACCGTGGAGCTCCAGTCACGTGATGCCATGAAAATACAAATATTAATCACACAGTAAAAGCTTCAGCAGAGAGTATAATTCTTCTAGAAGTTGGTGTGAGTAGGGAAGTGAGACCAAATCGAAGGTTCCTGTGGCTACCTTTTTTTTTGGAGGGGAGAAGGCAAATGGCGGGAAATCGTCTTCCTTTTATATTTTAAAATTAGACGCTCGCAAAAATTATGTGTATATGTAAATGCATATGTATATAATTTTCCTAAAATAGAAACTGGGGTAGCTTCTTGTTCTCACTGTGCAGAGAAGAAAAGAAAAAAAAAAAATGGCAAAAAAAAATAAAGTCGCAGTTTTATTTCCACAGAGAGGCCAAGCATGGTTTGCAAGTTTTGAGTCTATATAAATATAATGGTAGTAATAGGGGATATGAGAGAAGTGTAACGGGTGGTAATGATGCGAACATCTTCATGTAGTTATGGTATTGATTGATTCCGTCAATCACCTATTTTGCTGTAATTGGATGATACACACCAATCGTAAACTTAACACCGTTGAAGTAGTTCAATTTTCAAGAAGAGAACGCTTTTCTGCCTTCTGGTGCAAAAGAACTACATTTGGAGGTCATTAGGGCGTTTCCTCCCCTCCTATCTTCAGAGAAAGAAATCATGCAATGATACATATTGCACCAGAAGAGGATCCTTTTTTTTTTTTTTTTTTTTTTTTTTTTTTTTTTTAGAACCTACACAAAACTGGTACGCCAGACAGTGCTTTTGGTTCTTCTTTTCAAGAAAAAGGACCCCCTCCATGAATTCTTCCTTGGAACGGCATATAAAGAAAGTTGCTCCAAACGGTATTTCTTCAAAGAGACTTGCTAATCGAAGGTTCATTCCCTGAATTACATACAAAGTATACTTTTGGTTCTTTTCTAGTAAAGAAATACCACGCAAAAGGGCAGTCTTCTTTTTGCACTACGGTGCGCTTTGAATTTTCCACCAAAATATCAACTTTTCAGGAAAAGAATCCCTTTTCCCAAGACTTCCTTTGAACTATACAACGGATGCTACACAGTGAGCGCTTTCGGCCCTATTCTAGAAAAGAACTTCGCTCGAAGCTAAAGGCGGAGTCCTTCTTTGAACTAATAACAGACACGCCACAGAGAGTGCTTTTGCTTCTTCTCTAGAAAAAAGAACTCCCGCGATTCGTCCTGATCCTCACTAACCAATCCCGCCGTAGCGCGATTCCGGGTTGTTTTTTAACGTTCACTTCTCCTCTGGTGGGGTTTTGTCCCAAGGCTGATAATTTTCGCGAACCCGCCATCGAGTGCTTCACCACGATTAATTTTTAAGCTAATGACTGTGGGTCGACCGATAACAGCAGACGAGGTGACCTCGATTGTGATCGAGACCGGCTCCTCCTTCACGAGGGTCGGATTTTCTGGCGAATATGCGCCCAAATTGATGCTCCCCACCACATACGGCAAGGATACGACCGACAAGTACTATTTTGGCGACGACCAGCTGAACCGGACCGTAGCGGGCAAAGAAGTCTATTCGCCCATGACTGATGGCTGCATACACGACTGGAACGCCATGGCCAAGTTCTGGCGGTTCATTTATGAGGACCAGCTGAGACTGGATCCGTCCGAATGGCCCTTCGTCACCACCGAACAGATCTGGAATCCAATGGAAAACAAGCGACGCGCGTTGGAGGTTGCCTTTGAAGACCTTCAGGTGCCCATTTTCTCTCTCTTGAAGGCTCCGTTGTGTGCGACTTACGAGTCGGGACGGCCAACTGGCCTCGTTATCGACGTTGGCTCGTCCGTCGCCTCGGTCACCCCGGTGGTTGAAGGCAATGTCATGACTAGAGCAGCCTATCACTCGCGCTTCGCTGGGGATTTTGTGAATCTGCATCTGGTCAATCATCTCGAGAAGCAGCGGAATATCACCATAGATCCTGCGTACAAGATTCAGCGAAAGTCCATGACCGAGCTGGGTCAGCCTGCAAACCCTACGTATAGAACCTTTGCCGATCCAATGACCGAGAGTTTCGACACATATCAAATTGGACGTGTTTTGACCGAATTTAAAGAGTCCACCTCTCAGGTGTCGGACATTCCATTTGATCCTGCTCACATCCAGATGCAACGTTTAGGCGTCAGGCCGTTTGAATTCCCCAGCGGATTCAACTTGACCTTTGGTCCGGAAAGATTCACCACCACAGAACCCTTATTTAAGCCTTCAGCCTTCCCACTGCCGGAAGTCCCCTCCGAGGTGCTAGCCAATGCCCAAGGAATCAGCCAGTTGGTCAATGCATCCCTATCGCGGGTCATTGACGCGTCAACTCAATCATCCTCGGCTGCTGGAATGGCTGAGGCCAACATCAAGGCACTGCTTTCGAATGTGGTTATCACAGGTGGCACCTCGCTGATGCAAGGCTTCATTAATCGAATTGAATACGAACTGGCTCAATACTACCCGACATATGCCCTAAGGTTCACGATTGCGCAAAATGCGTCAGAAAGGAAGTCTACCACTTGGACGGGGGCCTCCATCTTGGCAAGCTTGGGCAACTTTGGCCAACAACAGTCGTGGGTCACAAAACAGGAATATGAGGAATATGGCAGCGATTTGGCTGAAAAAAGATTCAAGTAATACTCTATTTAATAAACAACCTTTTTGCTTTTTGTTATTACTCTGCTCCCGAGGGCCTCTTTTTTCTGGAAAGAAGGTAGGGCTCAAAGAGACCCTATAGAGATTGCGGGGGATTTTAAAATGTACAGTTTATTTTGTATGCTTTTACTCATCATCATCGTCATCAAAATCAGCTTCTTCGACTTCTACAACGTTTACTCCAGCCGATCCATTGTTATTATTTTCGTTATTGTTAGTCTCGATGTCGACGTCTTCAAATTCCGCGTCTTCATCCTCTTCCTCTTCGTCTTCCTCCTCCTCTTCGTCTTCCTCTTCCTGTTGTTTGGCCAAGGCAGCATAATAGGCCGCCAATGCCTCTTCATTGGCCCTGGCTTCGGCCGAACTTTCGTCAACCACTTGTTCACTCTGGGTACTTTGATCAACGCCTTCTTCCTCCTTGACTTCAGACTTGATCGCAGTGCGGTCCTCAGATTTATCGTTCAAGGATTTACCAACAGTGGACTCCAAATGCCATGTTGGCAACGCATTTTCCTCCGCCAACCTGGCTTTCTCTTCTCGCTGCATTCGCTCCATCTCCGCCTTTTCTTGATCGGACGTAATGTTGACAGTGAGCGACGCAGCACCATTGACATTTTCTCCAGATCTCGCCTTGGCTGTAGGTAGATTGTTCGATGGAAGATTGGCCTTGGGAACTGGAAGTCCTCCTGGTTGCCCAGCTTGCGGAGGTGGTATTGCCACCGCCATCGACGATTGAAACGTGTTTTCGGGTACAACAACATCATCAATCTGTTTCAACGCATCGATGATGGGTTGAATTTGTGTCATCAAATCACCAAGTCGTTCCTGGCTGGCCTGATTTTGGGCCGAAGTGTCATCCTCTCGCAACAGGCTCTGACACAGATCGCACACAAACCCATTTCGGTCGGGTGAGAAGTTAGCGACAGCCTCTATCGTGCTGTAGCGACTCTTACAGGTATCGCACACGTAACCCTGTGGCTGTGCGTCATTCCCCATCTGTTCTTTCAGCTTATTCACAATGCTATGCATCTTGTACTTGATGGCATCAATGGCCTCAGTGAAATGGATGTAGTAGTATGTCTTAGAAATGGGCCTTTGACCGGGCCCTTCCTCTTTCTGGATATGATCCATCACAAGGTGGTCTTCTTTTAGTTTTGCACAGATAGCCCGGAGGTCCTTCCGCTGGATCCCCAGAAGCTGCGCTAGATCCTCATCTGTCAGAACAGAGTGGACCAGCAATGCGTCCATCACCAGAATACTCCGCAGGTCACAGAACCCACGGGTAACATACTGAACCAGCTTTTTGACAATATCCATATATATGTGCTTTAAGTGGTATAGGGCACAGCGTTGTGGCTATCTGCGTCGGTCCGATATAAGCAAATTTCACGTCCTCACCCTAACCCGAGATGAGTCGTAAAATCGACCTTGGAGCAGTTATTCTGCCATTATGGGTAGCCCTGAAAATTGGAGTGTATGAGGGTTGTAGCGTATTTTAATTTGTTTTATGCTTCATCTTGTTGTTCGCAGAGCTGTGTACAGTCTGCTGGTGTCCCCTTTTCTAGAACGGAAGCAAAAAAAGCACTGGAATTGCCCAGCAGGGCTACTTTTTTCCCCTACTTTTTTTGAAGAAAGAAAAAAAAAAAAAACTTCTGAATGCTATAATACTATGTTCCAACTAGTACACGAACCGTCAGGTGTTTCGGTTACACCAGACTTGCAACAGAAATTTCCTTAAGAATAGTATATACTATCGCAACCTTCCACAAACACACAAAAACACCCCGCAATATTTCCATACAAATAAGAAGCTCAGCTCTCTTAAAGTGCCAATGAAGTGATATCGCATCTCTACTAGAATTAACCGAGCTATAAGTACCAGATCGGGTGTGTTCTCTACTACACATTGCGAGCCGCACCGGCCCGATTCATCCATCGTTACCATGCCAACCGAGGGCCATTGACATTCAGAGTCAACACCCACGAATTTTTCAGTCATCTAGAATAAATAAATATATGCTTAAAGGTTTTTGTCGGACACAGAGAAGTATAGTGCTAAGACGAACCAACTCCACCATGTCATCATCATCGACCACACCTGCTGCCTCCGTTGGCTATTCGTTAAAAACACCCAAGGGTACTAAGGATTGGGCTGACAAGGATATGACCATCCGTACCGCCTTATTCGACACACTCACCAAAGTGTTCAAGCGTCACGGCGGCGTGACTATAGATACCCCAGTTTTCGAATTACGGGAGATTCTTACGGGGAAATACGGTGAGGATTCAAAGCTGATCTATAACCTTGAAGACCAGGGCGGTGAGCTCACTTCGTTGAGATACGATTTGACCGTCCCATTTGCTCGTTTCGTCGCTATGAACAACATCCAGAACATCAAGAGATACCACATTGCCAAGGTTTATCGTAGAGACCAGCCGGCGATGACCAAGGGGAGAATGAGAGAATTCTATCAATGCGATTTTGATATTGCCGGTTCCTATGACAAGATGGTCCCAGACGCTGAAATTCTCTCCATTGCCGTTGAAGGTTTGACTGCATTGGGAATTGAAGACTTTACCATCAAGCTGAACCACAGAAAGATCCTTGATGGGTTGTTCCAAATGTGCGGTGTCAAAGATGAGGATATTAGAAAAGTCTCCTCTGCCGTTGATAAGCTCGACAAGTCTCCTTGGGAAGCTGTGAAGAAAGAAATGGTGGTTGAAAAGCACCAACCTGAGGAAGTGGCCGATAAAATCGGTGAATATGTTAGAATTAAGGGCGATTACAAGACTGTGCTGGAAAAACTCAAAGCTGACTCTGATTTGTGTGCTAACGCCTCTGCTGCTGAAGGTATTGCTGATATGGAGACTGCATTGCCATATTTGGAAGCATTTGACATCCTCAAGTATCTTTCTTTTGATCTCTCGTTAGCTAGAGGTCTGGATTACTATACCGGCTTAATTTATGAGGCAGTGACAGCGGCCTCGGCTCCTCCAGAACAAACCACTGCCACTGATTCCAAAGCTTCAAAGAAGAAGAAGGCCAAAGCAGGTTTGGATGAAGACGATAACTCGGAAAACGTTGGTGTCGGTTCTGTGATGGCAGGTGGTCGTTACGATAACTTGGTTGGAATGTTCGCTGGAGCCAGCGGTAAGAAGAAGGAAGTCTCGATTCCATGTATTGGCACGTCCTTTGGTGTCGAAAGGTTGTTCTCAATCATCAAGGCCAAGCAGGAACTATATCAGCGTGCGAGACCAACCTCCACACAAATCTTCATCATGGCGTTCGGTGGAGGCCCACAATGGGATGGTTTCCTCGCTCAGCGAATGTCCGTCGCAAAGAAGCTGTGGGAAGGGGGAATTGAAACCGAATACATGTACAAGGCCAAGCCAAAGAGTCAAAAGCAGTTTGAAGCAGCAGAAAAGTCGGGATGCCCATTTGCGGTCATTCTCGGCCAAGACGAATATCCAAAAGGAGTCGTCAAGGTTAAAGAGTTGGGATTGGGTGAAGGTTCCGATAACGGAACTGATGTTCCTTTGGACGAGGTTGTCCAGTTCCTCCGTGAAAAGATCGCGGCTAAGAATGCTACTAACAAGGTTAATCAAGGTATGGGTTTATTAAACATCTAGATATAAACTAATATATACGTCTTTTTGTCAATCAAAGCTGCTTAAGGCTTGTTCTTTTTTGTCTCTACATAGAAACGTTGACTTATTTAAAGCCGATTATTTTATTTTATTTTTTTTTTTTGTTTCTATCAAATTTTTCATGTATTATAGTATAAATATTGACCTTTCAAAAACATTAGTAGTTGATCGGCGGGGCATTTGGCCTTTTACTCATAAGATTAAGAAATTGACCTAATCGAGGAACTTTGAGCTTAACTAGATACGAAGTTGGCTCTTCTTCTTCTTCAATCGCGGCATTAGATTGTTGAGCAGCTGCCGCCGCCATACGCTGTTGATGAAGCTGTTGCTGCATTTGCTGCTGTTGCTGCTGAATAAATTGCTGTTGTTGAAGGTATTGCTGTTGCTGGAGTTCATTAGCCATTCTCTGTTGTTGGATCGAAGGTCTTCCTACTCCAGGTGAGGAGTACCGTGGAGAAGAACCATTGAAGTCCTGTTGTTGCCCAGCAATGGCAGCCTGCGCAGCATATGCAGCCTGTCGACCTCTACGGGTACTTCTGGTGGTTGTCGCGCCTGAAACGTAATCTTCACTATCTTCATCACTATCCTCCGTTCTAGCTTGTTTCCGTAAAATTTCAACATTCTTGTCGATACCACCTGGAAGGATGGCGGAATAAACAGGAGTCCTGAACGTTCTAACAGCCTCCTTGAGGTCCGGCAATGTAGGGCCTCCCCTTCTACCAGCTCTACCTTGACGACGCTTCCTTCGTGAATCCCGCTCTCTGTCCTTATCTTGTCTTTCCAGTTCAGACTCCGGAATTTCAAACAGCACAGGTGAGAAATCTTTGATAAGCGTTTTTGTACGAATAAAGTCGTTTCCCACTACTGTTGGACAAACTTCACGCCTAATATCGTCATCTTCAATCATACTGCCATCAAAGCTGTGACCAATTAAGAACAGTGATTTCGTGTGGAGTTGAGTCTGTTCTCGAATGGCGTGGGAAATGGCCGTTTTGAATTCCCCCGAAAGACTAAGTTCATTGCACATAATCTCTGCAAATTCCTCTGGTGAATTATCTGGACAATTCATGTCCCATTCGAATTGATCCACAAGATTGTGTTGACCAATTGTGATGTCTAATTTGATGACAATCCTCATGTCTGCATCTTTAAAATCATTGGCAACCATCTTATCTGCACAGTATACGTGCGGGTAGTAGTCGTTTAATTGTTCCGTAATGGATTTGGTAAGCGCTTGAGTGTAATGCAATGGGACAGAGAAGTCTTCCAACAAGTTTTCTGCAAATAGTTGGATAGGAACAGCCTTTTCATTGGCATTCCAAGTGAACGTATCTCTTAATCTGAACTTATCCGCATCAAAATCTAGTCTAATTGGGACCAGTATTTCCTCCGAATTTGCGACCACTTCTTCCTGTTCGTCTGTTAAAAAGAGTTCTTTAGCCTGTCTTCGGGACCTTTTTCGCTCTCTTGGATATATTAATCGTGCCTTGTTCATTGTCCAGCCATTACCATAGCCTGAATAACCCTCCTGAAAGATCACATTTGGCTGCTGTTGTCTCAAATTACGAATCTGGTTGTAGTATTCGAGTTCAATTTGCTTTCTTTTGAGCGATCGTTGTTGACCATTCTCTTGCTTTTTCAACACTTGTGAATATTTGGCATCTTTGGATATCAAGTGCTTAAGTTTTTCCAACTTTTCATCATTCCCTTCTGTATCTCCCTCCAATTCGCTGACAACTTTCAAGACCTCATCCGGTGATGAGGGTTCCACGTTGCTGTTATTAGTATTTGCATTAGTATTTGGTGCGTTCGGATTCACAATTTGTGGAGAGGGAGCATTAGAAATAGCTGGCGCAGAAACACCAGGAGCAGCAGCTGGAGGAACATGGCCGTGTCCTTGTACATTTACCTGCTGTGGATGTTGATGATGCTGAAGTTGCTGCTGCTGTTGCTGAATTTGCTGTTGCTGATGAGGGTGTTGTTGTGGCTGTTGCGGTGGATATCCTCCAGGCGTAGGAACTGGACTGGCACTATTTCCGCCAACATTAGCTGGTCGACCCATCATCATTTGGGGCTGCTGTTGAGGCATATACTTAGGCTGTCCTGAAGCCGCAGCAGCGGCAGCTGCTGCTTGCTGCTGCTGTAAATGCTGCTGTTGTTGAAACATCATAGCTTGTTGAGGAGTTAAACCCGCGGGGTTTCCTGCACCTCCGCTTCCTATTGCAGGCATATTGTATCCGGAAGGAACCTGCCCCTGTGGACTCTGGTTATAGGAGAAAGTATTCTTGAACTGCCTCATGTTAGCTTGAGCTGCAGCAAACTGTTGCTGCTGTTGCTGTTGTTGTTGAGGGCTCATTTGGGGTTGAAATTGAACGCCAGAATACCCAGGCGCCGGACTGTTATTCATATTGTTATTTTCCGGTGGAATCCCAGTGTTATTAAACCCTCCTCCATTGAATTGCTGTGGATATGACTGGTACGACATTATTCCTCCACGACGCGTATTATATTAATTATAGGCGTTGGAAAGGGTTTTTTTGAGAAATGGGAAGAAGTGCCTCGGGAGGAGAGTCAGTGAGAGAAAGACACGGCGAAGTTGGGAGTTTTGACCCAGTTTTATGCACTCCAACGTTTTTGCTTTTATGCCGAGAATTTTGGGATTCACAGATGCGCTAGTTGTAGCTCTGGGATATGGATTGGACTGGGTTGAGAACTAGAGAAGATATAGTTAGTTTGAAGGAGCCCGTACTTTCCTATAGGTTAGATAGTTCGTTCTGGAGTTGTTTGCGCGGATGTTCAGTCTTAGCTTGGGATGCTCCCCCTGATAAATCATATACATTTATTGGTGAATTATTGGTGAATAGCCTTGGTATTAAACATGTCCTACATAATTCCAGTTTACAACCAAATGACATAAATAGTAAAATAAAAGACATAATAGAGATACAGTCACACCTCTGATACCATTATAATTGTGATTATTGAACGCCAGCCAAAAATAGAGATAGTCTCATACTGCCATGCGCACAACGATATGACACTTATGCCGTAAACATTTTGACACACGAAAAGTGTAAGAGGTAGTAGCTCCAGTAGTGCACGAGCTAACACAGATTAATGACTGAGGATAAGAAGAAAGGCGCAGATAAAAAGACGGAAAAACAGTCTTCTCCTGCTGATGATAAAAAGAAAGGGGAGGACAGTAATAAAAAGTCGCAACCAAAAACCAGGGAGAGTGGAGATAAGAAATCATCGCCTAGTGCTAGTAAAAAGGGCGGAGACGAGTCTCCAGGGTCAACTAAGAAAAAGCCGGACAGTACCAGTGATGGCAAGAAAGCAGAGGAAAGTGGAAATGCTAAAAAAGACGATAAGAAATCAGAGACCAAAACTATAGAGGACCCTAAATTACGCCAGGAGAAGACACAAGAATATGAAAAGTTGAAGAAAGAGCTCAAAGAGATGATCTCAAAGAAGCGCACTTTGGACAAAAACCTCAACAGCTTGGAAGAGCAGATTTACAAATACGAAGGGTCCTATTTGGAGGATACACAAAATGGTAACGTTATTAAGGGATTTGATAATTACATCAAGACCAACCCGAACAAACGACGGAACATCTTTTCTGAACAGGATCGTCTCTTTTCCCTCTCATCAGCTGTGTTTCTCAAGGTGAAGATGAAGGAAGAAGACGAACGAAGTTAATCCGTCCCCATATTTATTATTTAATAATTTATACATCTACCACAACCTCATGCCGTTAAAGAAGAAAGTTCTGGGTCGTAAAACAAAAAAGTACATTACTTCTAATTATGATCTATAATCACCATTGATAGTAACATATTCGTGACTCAAATCACAAGTCCAGAACGTAGCACCCTCATTACCTTGGTTCAAGTTTACTCTAATTTCAACGTCTTCCATCTCCAAGATCTCGCTGGCCCTAGCCTCATCCACCTTTTCCGGTTCTCCGTTTACCAAAACTTTTAGTTCAGCGGAACCATCGCTTGGAATGAACGACACGCTGGTTCCATTAGGAGTGATCGGAATACCAGAGTAGCCGATAGCGCACAAAATTCTGCCCCAATTGGCATCTTTGCCATAAAGAGCAGTCTTGACTAAAGAGGAAGTTGCAATAGTTTCTGCAATCTTCTTGGAGCTCTCATAGCTTTCCCCACCGCGGACATCTATGGTCACGAACTTTGTGGCACCTTCGCCGTCTCTGACAACCAATTTAGCCAGGTCTTGAGAAAATTCCGTTATAATCTGTTGCAATGGTGTGTATCTGGCCTCATTGTCAACGTCAATCGGTTCTCCACCGGCGGCACCGTTTGCCAGGGCAGCTACAGTGTCGTTAGTGGATGTGTCCCCGTCGACGCTGATAGAATTGAAACTTCGGTCAGTTGCAAACTTCAATGCTGTGTTTAATGCCCGGGAGGTAACTGGAGCGTCCGTCACAAAAAATCCTAGTAAAGTGGCCATATTTGGATGAATCATACCCGCACCTTTGGCCAATCCGGCAATACGATACGTATCATTCCCAATGCTAAACTCTCTAGAAATAAACTTGGGAAAAGTGTCAGTGGTACAGATCGCCTTTGCACTGTTTAACCAATGCTGATGGTCGTTGCCGACATTGGTTTTGGCCAATTCAGGGATCCCCTGTAGAATTTTCTCAATTGGAAGATTCTGGCCGATAACCCCCGTCGACATCACTAAAGTTGATGGCTTATTAGCCCCCACTGCCTGATCAGTCACTTTAGACATATTCCAGGCATCCTTCATGCCTTGATCTCCGGTAACTGCATTGGCATTGCCAGAATTGACAATAATACTTCGGATTCCTTCTCCATGGGTAGAATCTAGGATTTTCTTCGAAACCTGGACAGGGGCCGCCTTGAATTGGTTTGTGGTAAACACTGCCGATGCGCTACATGGATTTTCAGATACAACCAAGCTGAGATCCAATTGAGATGCATCTTTCTTTACTCCACAGTGGTGACCTCCAGCCTTGAAGCCTTTAGGGTATGTCCCAGAAGTAGGCACAAACCTCTCATATTTGCCATTATTGAAAGTCCCCAATCTTCTGGAGAAGACACGGCTGCCTCCAACAGCTATTAACCTTCCAGATTTCATTTGATTCATTTTGGAAATTTTCAATCTTTGGTGACTCAGTCGGCCTTTTAACCTCGCTTTTCTTATCATCGTCCGCGCAAGGTGCGCGATGACGAAATTTCCGAAACAGGAAGGTGCTATTTCGTCAGACTTACTACTTAAAATGATCCGGATAGGCGAAACGGGGTAGGTGGTTTCCTAGAACCATCCTACTTTTGTCTAATAGAGTAAAATAAGAAGCTTGATTTCTCCACTTTTAACAGTATCCAAGGTAACAGGAATCTCTGTACCCTCAAGTCTTGGCTCTATATTCAGCAGCGTACAGACTATGAAATACCTCCACCAGAGATCAATCAATAGTTTCGTTTATGTATCATATTTGGCCCACACTGTGTGTATGTACTATCTCTAGGGGGGAGAAGTGCTGTTCAAATGTTGACACAAATGAGCCTAATACAAGGATCCCCTTTCCACACACACAATGAAAGTCAACAAAATTTGCATACTTTTATCTGCAACAACTAGCGTGATAATTGAAATAAAATTCCAGTCGTATTTATTGACTACACACAGTTCTAAGTTATCGACCCAGCGGACTCATTGCATGGAATGAACCGAAGTTAGTCCCCCTAACACAGCCGCACGGAGGGCTCCTACATCACAACTTCAACGTCAAAAAACGGTCTGAGTGAGGTGTGTGACAATGAAAAAAAAAGCAGAGCCTCTCATAAAAAAACTCTAAGATCTATAATAAACTAGAATGTCTACTACTAAAGCTGCTGCCACCACTCCGCAAGAAGGTAGGTTAGGTGCCCTAAATATTTGGCAAGAAGAAAGGCCCAAATCACTAACAACTTATTTTTTCTAGACCACACAATTGCCAATTCTGACGTTGTCACGAAATACAACGTTGCTGGTGAAATCGGCACCAGAGTCTTAAACAATCTGAAGCCGCTCGTAGTTGCTGGAGCCAAAATCATTGACTTGGTCGTTGAGGGTGACAAGCAGTTGACTGAAGCCACCAACAAGGTCTACAAGGGCAAGAAGATTCTCAAGGGTATTGCTTTCCCAACGTCGATTTCTGTTAACAACGTTGTGGCACATTTCTCTCCTTTGACCACTGATCCAGAGGCTGAGATCACCTTGAAGGAAGGCGACGTTGTCAAGATCACTCTTGGTGCTCAAATCGATGGGTTTGCTGCCTGTTTATCCGACAACGTCGTAGTGGGAAAGACTGAGGTCACCGGCAGAGTTGCTGATGTCATCTCCGCTGCCTGGTATGCCTCTGAAGCTGCTCTTCGTACTATCAGACCTGGTAACACCAACATGGAGGTTACCAAGATTGTCGATGCTGTTGTCAAGGAATTCGACTGCTCTGCCTTAGAAGGCATGCTCTCCAACTCTCAATCCCGTAATGTTGTTGACGGTGAAAAGAGAATTATCTTGAACCCATCTGAAGGTCAGAAGCGCGACTTCGACAAGTGCACCTTTGAGGAAGGTGAAGTGTACGGTGTTGACATTTTGGTCTCCACTGGTGATGGTAAGGTCAAGAACGGTGACAAGACCACCACTATTTTCAAGAAGAACAACATCACCTACCAATTGAAGTTGAGGACTTCTCGAGCTATCTTTTCTGAGGTCCAAAAGAAGGCTGGTGATTTCCCATTCTCGCTCAGAGAACTTGACGATCCAAAGAAGGGTCGTATGGGTCTTAAGGAGCCAACTGACCACAACCTCATCACCCCATATGAGGTTCTTTACGAAAAGGACGGTGAGGTTGTTGTTCAGTTCTTTACCACTATTGCCTTGACCAGCAAGGGTAACGTCAAGTTTGCTGGAGCCCAAGCCCCAGATTTCACCAAGATCAAGTCTGACAAGAAGATTACCGATGAAAAGATTTTGGAGCTCCTTTCCAAGCCTCTCAAGACCAACTCTAAGAAGAACAAGAAGAAGAATAAGGGGACTGGTGAAGCCGAATCTCAGAACTAGACTCTGTATAAACTTGCCTAGACGTAAACTTTAAGAGTAGACGTGTCGTGACTATCCATTTTTCTTCAAAAATATCAGCGAATGATCGTAGGCACACGTAATATACCGTATTCCAGTCTCCCCAGAAGCCTTCCTTTCTAAAAAAAGCAAAGGCACTAGCGCTCGGCAGATTTTTTTTTTTTGCTCTTTTCGGAGAAAAAAGAAGCCACCGAAGGCAAAAAACACGCACTCCACACTGAATCAAAAGAGGACTATATACTATCAGATTATAGGGACCTAATTCCAGTGAGCTTGGGCTGACCACACGCATGTAACAGACTGTGGCCGTTGTTATCCTACTCCTCATGTTACCGAAAACCTCCAGCTGAAACCCAGCTGGTTTGCTTACTTAAGAAATAACTTTTAATAGTGGTCGAACCTTTTTATTATTAGTAGTGGGCTGTCCGTCCTCATCGCATACGACTATGTGTATACCCTTTGTCTGACAATACACGATTAATCTTCGACAAAAAAAAAAGCCAATTAAAATATCCATTGTCTATATATCTACAGCTACATACACCTAGGCGATCCATAGTCACGAACAAGATGTCCTATCAGTAACATAGGCACTATAGTTGCTATCGTCACGTCACGATCGTGACGGTGTTTACTTATGTGTAGGTCCTTATTTGCAACGCTAACTCAACACCAGGCAATGTCATCATTGTTATACGGTGAATTTCAAATAAAAGCCAATATATAACCCATACAATACGTCTTCATCAGTAGAAACCTCATACGAAGCTCCAAATCCAACCCTCTGGGCTCAGTGTGGTTTTGTTCTCGATTGTACACAGAATTTTCCAGTCCCGGTGTCGCCGCTATCACCACTACCACCTCTACAACGCACACACTAATTTCCTACAGGTTCGCGACACCCCATTTTTTTTTTTCCATCTACTCTTTTTCTTCCGTTCTAACTCTTACTCTAATTGGAGCAAATAGAAGAGTTCTCTATCATTGAGGAGTGGTATAACGTGCGTGGCATTTTCGGGATTTCTATTAGACGCTACTTGACTACCTTGTTTGCTCTTTAAAATTTTTCTATCAAAAAAAATTCCTTTCGTTGATTGGAATATATTTTTTGTTAAGGCCCTTTTTTTTTTTGCGTTGTGGTTGAGAGCATTTAGCCGTTGAGAAAAAAAAAAGTTGTGCAGTTTATAACTTATCCCTTTTTCAGACAGTTCTCTTTCTCTTTCTCTCTCTCTCACCTCCATTGTCCTTTCTCCTCCTCAGCAGCGTCATGACGAAAAGGACATCCTCACGTATAAACAACTTATCCACGTCCACATCCCCTGTTAGTAACGATGCGCCTCCGCCGACTTCTGCTAACTGGAGAGAGCCTGAGCTTCCCGCAGCAAAACCATCTGTCACTGGTTATCCTATGGGGTCAGCGCCTCCAGCGAAGATGAAGAAATCGGCATCAGCCACATTCACCCCAGCAAGTCGCTCCAGTCCTGCTGGTTCAGATGATTCCTCTACCATTGATTCTGCCTCTCGTCCGGCTACTCCTCCTCCGGAACACAAGTTTAAAATCAAACTGAAAACGAATCTCTTTGATTCGTTGGTTGAAGAATCTCAGATGCGTGAGAACGGCAATAATGGTAATAGAAAAAAGGCACAGAAATCGCAAAAACGCTCTGCTGATGACGTCAAGACCACACCAAATGGAAGTGGTTCAGATAACTACAAAAAGATCAAATTCACAAACCCGAAGAAGCCGTCCGATTTCGGGCCAGCATCAATAAAAACATCCTCATCTTCATCTTCGTCTTCCAATCCGAAGGTCCAACAGCAACTACCGTTTGTGGTTGTGCCCCCTCCTCTACGCCCAGCTCCAGCTCCTGCTCCATTGCCTCTCTCCCTTGATTTAACAAGTGGCAACAACAGCTCAAACTCAGCTACTACGAATGCTACTGCGGAACCACCACAAGAGGAAGAATCTGGTCATATTAATAATGACTATTGTTCTGCTTGTGGCGGCCCCGGTCAGTTTCTGTGTTGTGAAACGTGTCCCCGCTCTTTCCACTTCACCTGCGTTGATCCTCCATTGGACGAAGATTCGTTGCCAGAAGGTGAGTGGGATTGCAATGAATGCAATGCCAGAAAAAATCCTCCGGTTCAGTACAAAAAGAGCCTTTTTGGTGCTTTGCTGAACCAGCTGGAAAGACGCAACCCGACTCAGTTCCGACTGCCCAAGGGTATCCAGGACCGATTCGAAGGTGTTGTTGCAACCCCTCAGGGAGATTATGATATCGAGTTGAAGCCTATCAAAAAGTCCAATTTCGACAACGATGATCCACTGAAAATCCGTGATCGATTCGGTAACCCTATTCTTTGTCACAAATGTAAGAAATCCTCACTCAACGGAGTTCAAATGCTGTCATGTGAGGCTTGTAATCTTTTCTTTCATGTGGACTGTGTCAATCCTCCTGCATTATCTGTGTATGGCAAATGGAAATGCCCTAACCATGCTGATCAGGCAGCCAAGTTACCCCGTCGTCCCAAAAAGCCTCGGATAGATGAACCCACGGTAAAACGTGGGTTCAAAAACAACGGCAACATTGAAGTAATCAATACTACCGACGAACCGCCCGCTGCATATTTTAAAGAGATACCAAGATTCTTTTCTGACTCCAAAGACACCAGAAACGGTGTTTCTGCCAAACCAACACCGGAGTTGAAAAGTCGGATTCTGGAAATGGATGGTATCATCTATCGGCTTCCTGAGGAAAGCATCAAACTTGACTTCATAGACGCGGTCCGCTCGGAAACTGTTGAGACTCCATATCCACAAACCGACCTTTCGGAGATACTATTGGCATTGGACGAATTAGCAACTCGTCCGCCTTCAGATCGGGAAATTGTTCGTGATTTATCTTATCTTCAAGCCAACGGATCAAAAGACGTTAATACTGCTACTGCGAAGATAAATTTGGCAAAATTGGTTTCTGCTGCATTGGGCGAAGATAAAGACCATAATGATAACGACCAACACCAAAACAATATTAACGATAATAACATTCCTAAAACAGAAACGCTAAATGATGACAACGAACGTGAAGACTTACTAGCCATTCAAAAGCTTATCAAGATAAAAGGGAAAGAAAAACTAATGGCATTTTTGCAATCATAGACAACCCCTCCTCGTATTAATTTATATCTAGCATGTACAATATATTTGATTTTTTTTTTTTTTTTTTTTTTTTTTTTTTTTTTTTTTTTTTTTTTTTTTTTTGCTGGTATTAGGACTTCCGTTCCATTTATTGATTATTGAAATATTAACAGTTAACACAGATTTTTGAGCATAAATATCTACTATGTTTCTTATTTGGCATTAGTTATTCATCATCTTCCTCATCGTTTTCTTCCGAACCTTCGTTATCATCATAGTTGTAATTGACCTGTTTTCTACTTCTAGCGCTCTGTCGCACAGGCCCACCATAAGTCTGCTTAGATTTCTTGGTCCTGGTAGCAGCACCAGTTTTGGCTCGTTTGGCCGTCGATTTGCCCTTAGGCTTGCTAGAGCGCTTCTTCGTTGAACCATTACCATGTTCGTCGTCATTATTGCTACTACTAGACTTGTTGTAGTGGTGACGAAGGCTCGACTTGACTGCCTCTTGAACTTGAGAGTGGTATTCATCAGGGAAATATAAAGTTTTGGCAACCTTCTCGGACGCCATCTTGATGGGACGGAAAATATCCGACTGTAAAGACATCGAACCCGGCCATGTTTCCATATTCCATGATTTAATATTCACAAACTTAAGAATAATGAATTGGGCTAAATCAGAAACCAAGTATAGCGTTTCAGATTTGTCCTCATTCACATCACTATACTCTTTGATTTTTTGAGCAACATAGAAAATAACTGAAATGTTTTGTTCCGTAGCGATCAGTTTCAGATAATGAAGGACATACTTCGTTGCCGTCAAAACATCCTGAGAACGTTTCTCGTCATTTTCGTTGTCGTCGAATAAGTCCTGATGATTAGCTACCAGGTACAACACTCGGGCAAACGAACGTTCCATTACCAAGTTAGCATTATTTCGCGTCTGCTGTTTTTGATACCTAGATCTGAGCCAAGTGGTGGTGTAGGCACTGAGATCATTATCCGGTTCCAAAGCTCCAATAAATAATAATGGCAAATATCGATCCGAAATTGTTTGTGGGGTGGAGAGGTATCCGGTTAGCGTTCGAGCAAACCTCTCTCGCACAGGCAGACACGAGTCTTGAATTAAGAATACTAAAAGGTTGAGATCATCAGCCGTGATCATTTTGTTGTAAAAGTCAATTTTTGCAAGTTTCAATAACTTGATTCCGGCATCTAGGCGAAGTCGAGATTTGTATACTAAGGGCAAAGACTTTTCAGGATGTATATCACCTCCATTGGCTATAATGGTTGACAGCAATTTAAATACGGGCTGCGAGAGCTCTTTAGCATTCTGCCATCCTGCAATGGCTCTCAATCTATTGACCATAACTCTAATAGCCATAATGCGAGAAAGGCAGTCCTCGTCGACTTCTTTATCCTCAATCCAATCATTATCACCTTGACCCTGGATATCACCGTCGTATTCCTTCAGGAGAACATTCTGAACTAAATATTTCATGATGACATTTTGGTTTTCCTCCAATGCTGTTGGAATATAGAAATAAAGTTGTGCCAATGTAGCCAATCTGGTAGAAAGATTTTGAGGCGGTTCTGCGTTGTTTTCATCCAGGCTGTAAACAACATCATTCATCAAATTATCCCAGTGCATGTCTTTCCGGTCGGAGCATTGTAATGCATTCACAGCCTGTTTGGCTTCGGCAGTGGTTCCATTAAGCGCAATGTGTTTTAAATTTTTCATCAACACATTCGATTGCGGAACTTCATTTGCAAATTCTTTGAACAGACGTGCCGCTGCTTTTAGAGTATTCACATTACCTTCCGCGCCCGGCTCTGTAGTTTCCAGAATTGAAACCAAATGTTGAATTTGCGACTTTAACAGTGACGGCATTGCAAGCGATATATCTTTGAGGACATGTTGCGCAGTCTCGTGCAATGGATCTAGGGTATTTCTTGTCAAAGCAACGACTGGAGCAATTATTGATTTGTTGTATATCAGGTAACTCATTCGATAAAGGAGAATCCGCAGCAACGGATCATTTTTGAACCTTTTTAACACCTCATTCGACGCCTTTACAACTGTCTTATAATCATGTTCTTGGCTAACACAAGTGGCCAGTAATTTGTAAGATTGTTTGTCTTTAGACTCGGCGATTTGATTTAGAATATGGGTCATTTTTTCTTCAGAGGAGAACTGTTTGGCAAACCACTCAATCAAACCTGCTATTTTGCCTTCAAGTATTTTCTTCTGCGCACCCTTAGTTTCGACGGACTGTGATGCTTTGATATTTTCAAGTAAGGAGTTGAATACTTTGGCCAACCGGAGTTGTCTTTGTGAGATTGCTGAAAATGCTTTCCACGCATTGGGTGACAGAGACTTACATACAGATAGAATTCGTCTGGTGCGTTTCTCATCGTCATATGTTTGTGGGAATATGTAGTTGAATAGAGCGGTGTCGAGAAGCTCATTCACGTCCTTATCGTTCAGCAGTAAAGTTTCAAATAGGCTGGTTGGAATCCACGAGAAGCGGAAATAAGCAGAATCCGTCACGTCAACATCACACGCTTCGTTATAAATCTTTCCGACTGTATCAAAGGCAGCAGTTCTGACCAGATGCCTTTTGTCTCTAATTCTGTCCGCCAAAACGGGTAGACATGCACCTTTATCATCGGTGGGGAACTTGTTCACGAACGCATCCATAGGGAAGTCTGCAAGACATTTACAAGCCGTTTCACGCACATGCTCGTCTGAATCAGACAATCTTTCTAAGAACAGAGGGACTACCTCTTTGACTGATTGATCAGTTCTGTTTAAGATCACGTCAAATGCGCCTTCCGTCCAGGCAACTCGTATTTTTGCATCTTTATCACGAATTCTACCCATCCAAAGACTGAAGGCTGAATGGTGGTCACGCAAGAAGTTGACTCTGCTAGGAACAATTGAAGTCATACGACCAATAGTTGTGGTTGCCATCAACCTCAATGGTAAGTTCTCAATTGACAATTCCTGTTCGAGCTGACTGACAATGCTAGCTAGTAATTCTGGAACTGCCTTCCACATTTCAATTAGCAGTTGTTGGGTTTTTTCCAACTCCTTGTCTTCCTCAAGATTATCCTCATTTTCATGGAACCCGGTGAAAATGTCGGAGAAATACTGGTTCACGTGTCGAATCATGATATCGATGTTTTCTGTGCAGATCTCCTTTGAAATCGTATATCCGCGGGAGACATTCAGGGTGAGCGAGAGATTCTTTGGATCTTTAGATTGTGGCGTAGATCCGCCACGCAACAGGTGAGATAAGATTAGTTCGGTAACAGTTTGTGGAAGGGCTTGGTATTCGCCAATTAGCTGGGATAGAATTGACCCCAGATAATACTCAATTCCAGCGATTTGGTCTCTCGCACATGCAATTTCATAAAACGATTCAAACACTCGGACAACCATGGGCTCTGGGTCCGGGAAATCAGGGACCAACGCGATGCACTGTACCTGAGCCATGTTTTCCAATAAATGGTACAGTCGTGAAAAATATGGATAGGATGGCTTGGATAGGTTGGGAAATTCCTTAAAGAAGAATTCAAAGATAGACTAGATAAAAATAGATTGGTTTTAGAATTTTGTGGCACAAAAAAAAAAAAAAAGTGTCAGCATTCAACTTTTCTTACCTTTAAAACGTCGATTGAATACGGTGCGTCCGGAGCATGGATTCGCAAAACCTCCATCAGGCAACAAGCAGTAAGGGCCCTGATTCCAGCATTCTTGTTCTTTATCAGCCTAGAACTTACCAGCTCTTGGGCTACGTTCCTCAACGTTGACAGATCAGTCTGCTCCTGTTCCAGGTTGCCCAATTCCACTGTTAGCGTTTCCAACAGGGAAAATAACTCATCTGAATTACGCGTCCTGGTCAGACTGGCGTCGAACTTGAGACCCTGTAACCCTTCCTCTGTCATTCTCTGCTTAGTAGTTAATTCGAAAGAACGCGTGTGGGTGAAATTAACAAATCTTGGGACGTTGTTCGACACCGCGCATCACTGAAATGAGGTTCAAGGTCTGTGTGTGCTGTGAAAGGGTGGTGGGTGCCGATCACTGGTAGCTGCCTGTTAGGAAAAACATGTAGCGTGGGATCCCGGTGTGTAATTGTAGAAACTTAGATAACGAACGTGCTCTGTTTGAAATAAGCGGTTGTAGTCTTTTCTAGATCGTGATATGCATTCTAAACGATGAAAACAGAGAGCTGGTAAATATACTCATCTCCGATGTATATAAATAGATGTATTTCACATTTTGTACGGAACACTTATAATGTTCTATATATTACAAAAGATAGGCAACCGCGGCAACGAGGGCAAGTGGAGAGAAGGTGAGGGCGGTAGCAGAGTTAGCTTGCATGGCAGAGGTAGCAGCGGAAGCGGCAGCAGCAGAAGACTCAGAACCGCCGGTAGCAGAAGCACCGGTAGGTCCAACAGAGGCAGAAGTTGGAGCAGCTGGAGCAGAACCCTCAGCAGTGGTGAGAGCAGCAGAGGTACCGTTAGCTTGGGCGCCAGATGTGGAAATGGCAGCGGCAGCAGAAGAGGTACCGTTTTGGACTGCAGCAGAGGTAGCTTGAGCTGCAGCAGAGGAAGAGCCAGTAGCAGAGGCAGAACCAGAACCGGAACCGGAACCGGAACCGGAACCTGAGGCAGAGGCGGACTTAGAATCAGCAGCAGTGCTAGAGGCAGCAGAAGAGCTAGAGGATGCGGCAGAAGAGGAAGTCTTTGCATCAGTGTTGAGATCAGCTCCCTGAGCCTTACAGGTGGATTGGAGATCCTTAGTTGCGGCATCAGCACCGTCACCGCACTTTTGCTTCAAACAAGACTTCAAGTTGTCGCCTTGCTTGGAACACAGACAGGAAATGTTGGACATTTCACCATCGCAGTCGCTCTTCTTAGCGACCTCACCAACACAAGCCAAGAGGCAAGCTGGAGGAGTAGCAGTGACCAAAGTGGCAGCACCGAAAAGGGCCAAAGAAACGGTATTGGACAACTTCATTTTAGAGGTATTCGGAAAGGAGAGAATGGAAGAAGATAAATAACAAATGAATGTGTTGTTATAAACAAAAGAAAAAAAAAAATCAAATCAAATCAAAAAAAATAATGAGAAGGGGTTATTTAAGCGAGATTTATGCTTTCTCGAAAAACTCGTGCGCTCCCGAGGAGGGAAAAAACAAAGCATGTCTCAGATTTTAGAACCATTTTCCATGCACGCGCCCAAATGGGACACGCGCTGTGCCAATCCGGGAAATTCGGTCAGCCCAACAAGTAAGTGATCGTCATATTAACAGTCTGTTTTCAATATTACGCTGGGCTGCAGACACGAGTCCGGTGTTTTGTGTGGCGCCCAAGACATTCCTATTCCAAAAGAATTTAAGACAGGCGCCAAATTTGGTAATCGACATACCGGCGTGGGATTTATTTTTATTTTTTACCGTTCCTCGGATTCGAAACGCTCTTTCCCGCACCTAAATATGTCCGCGGCTCGGGCTCAACGATCGATATCCATACTGTTGCAAACGATGTAGCTACGGATAGCAGATGCCATCTGTTCAAGTGACAATTGACATTTCGTCTCGATTCCCGGCGTACATGACTTTGGGACGCAATTGCAAATAAGGCAGCCATCCAATGCCACCTAGTTGACTCCCTTTTCTCTTTTTTCTTTTTGTTTTCCATCTGGTGGGCCACATTTATGAGTATAGGCACCTTCTAACTCACTCATATCGACTATCTCGTTCCTTTTTTGTCAGCTCAATTCGTCGCAACGTCCTTTCACAGCTATCCATTCGCTCTTCAAACTCAAGCCAGGCACGGTTGCTGTCAGCTACAACCTTCTCCAGATATTCCTTGCTGGTTTGGGCGCTTCTAATATTCAATTCATCCGAAATGTCCCCGGCCTCTTTCATATGGCTTTCTGCTTTAGGCATTTCGCTTTGCAGCATAGCCAGGTTGCGAGACGTCGCAGTATCCGGAATGGAGTATGTCGCAACCTTCTCGAGCTCCTTTGCAGTTTCCTCAACCCCATTAATTTTCGAGACGACAACGGATTTTTTCAATTCTCCATCAACCTTCTCTTGCCCGTCTTCACTCTTACTCTCTTTTTCTGGATCCAATTCTTTCACATCCTGCCACAGATTATGTCCTGCCACAAAATAAGAATAAAAAAAAATTAGCTTAAACAACGTTACCGTGTCTATACTTCGTCCGCAATCATAACTTACGACTAAGCTCCTCAGATAACGCCTGTAATGGCTTGCTCATCCCATACATCCCATCAACCATCTTCTCCAGATCATCTAACTGCTTTGTCAAGCTTTCTCGGTCTTCATAATTGCTGGCTAAAAATTCCAACTGTTCGATGCGTTCTTCAATACTTTCAATCGGCTCACCTGACTCAACTGAATTCATTGCGACTTTTATATAGATGCTGTGTGCTAGTATAAATGTATTTTTATTTCCCCTTTTTTTAATCATCCCAAATATGCCGCTATGCGCATAGTTTGTGCCAAAAAAATAATCACGTGACAGCGTATTCAATTTTTTTCTTTTTTTTTTTGGGCCTCTTATTACATCTAACACCATATTATTAAATAACTACTGGTACACCATTAAAGCTTACTCTCCTTTTCTATAAAAGCCGTTAAATCCTCTACTGGCATTGGAGCCTCAGTCAACATCATGCCCGACTTGAACCGGGCCACATTGTCAATTTCATCTCCTTCAGGATATTTCTTCCTAGAATCGCCAGAGATCTGAGAGTTAACTTCAATTTTGCATTCTTGAACAAATTCGTTTGAAACTGCCTCAGAAACATTCTTCTCCTGTTGCAAATATTTTCTGGTCTCATTCAAAATACCATCAACATCGTCAACATTGTCTACGCGTTCTAAGACCGCCTCAACATCGCTTGCTTCAATCTCAATCCGCTTATCACTGGCCATGTTAATGATACTGGCCGATGCAATTGCCTTCAGAGACAAGGCTGGCGGCGATTGAGACTGAAGATGAACAACCAACTTCGTACGTTGAGGCGAAGACGGCAATAAATATTCTTTGTGGAAATTAACGATGTCATCCTTTGTAAGAGTCTTGACAATCTCGGCACCCTTTTCATGTTGTAGAAAGTTGTAGTACCCAGAAAGAATGTGGTTCCAATATCGATCTCCTTCTTCTCTCATATTCTTGCGTTTCTCCAGCTTCTTTGTCACAACAGCCTCAATGTTGCTTTGGAATTCCTTATCCGACATTTCCTCCAAAATAATACCCATCATTTTGAGGAAGCTCTCAATTCTGCCCTCCAGATATTCCGTACTTCGTTCACTTTGAACCAAGATTCTAAAACCCATAGTAGTGCGGGTAAGCTTCAGACTGCTGAAAACAACGTAACCAAGCTGTTCCTTAGTTCGAAGCTGATTAAAGCATGGCTCGGATGCAATCTGTGAAAATACCTCCAGCTTGGCTTTCAGCTGTGCGTCGGTGATTCTACCAACCTGAAGGAAATACTCAATTACTGAATTGACATTCTTTTCGTCCGGCAATGTAACAACATAATAGTTGCTGGACTTTGATGGAAGTTGATACGATCTAGGATCAGTTCGCAAATCAGGACAAAGTGGTTCTGATTTTAGAATATCCAATGTTAAGTCGGCAACCTTGAGAGTTTCTTCCTTAGTGATGTTTCCAAATGCAAGGATTTCAATTTGGAATTGTTTGAGTATTTCAGGAAGGAATGTGGTCAAGTCTTCAGCCTCGATTCTATCCAATTCTTTACTCTTTTCTTCCAAGTCCCAAGTGTTTTCATTCAATAAGTAATGTGAATAAGTTCCAACTTGGCTGTACGGAAGGGAATAACCAAAGTTCCTATAGAATCGTTGATGTTTTTCCTTGATAATCTTGAACCTGTCGTGATCTAATTCGTAATTCTTCAATTTTTCAAGAATATTCTCCAACAAGACGGTCAACTTGTGATTGAATCCTCCGACCGAAATCCCAAGGCCAGTTTTAATCGTTGATACATCATACTTAAGCCCAGCCATTTCAGCGTCATACGCAAATTCGATCAAAGAATCGTTGATCAATGCAATCAGAAGCGTGGTCTTGTCAATATTGGCTGGAGAGCTATGAGTGATTGGTGTCTTCAAGTTGATATGTACCTCTGACTTTGGAATCCAAAAAGTGTCATCCTTCTTGTGCCAAACCATCATTTGATCATTCCAGCGGATTAAATGCGGGTGTTTCAATCTATCTTGCACAGCAATATCCTTCTTTGCTACATCAAAGTTGGTAGGAATGAATTCATTCTTTGGAGGCAGATGAAGCTTGGAGTTATTTCCTGCATTAGCTAGCTTTTCCACCAGGTTTGGATCTAGCTCCTTGACGCTGTGTTCTGTACCATACCATTTTTCCGTCTGATCCAATCCAGTTAGGTCTCTACCAATTAAGAAGGCTCTAAAATTCTTCGGGTTGAGGTAAGATCCAAATTCCTGGATCAAGTCCGGTCTATAATCTCTATAAAGTGAATGGCTGAGTAATTGTTCCCGTGGTAACTCTCTTCGCTGCATAGTAGATGCTAGTTTGGAGGTAGTTCCAGATGGCGACGTTTTCTGTCTGAACTTGAAACTCATTTCAGCATATCCTTGAAGTTCTTCATATAGCCATTTTTGTGGCGGCGTTGACGTCACATGGTTGAGATACTCAAAAACTGCAACCAAAACATCCTCGTATTCAGCCAAACCCCTATCTGTGAGTTCAATGTCGATCAGCAAGATATCTGAACCATAACAAATATGTTCGTACCCCGCTGATAGCCCATTAGCCCAGGATTTAGACTTCAGATATTCTAGTAATGAGCCAGTACCTTCGTGACCAATCAAATGAGAAAAGTATCCTCCCGGCTTGGAAGTATGAACTAACCGCTGATCCGGCACTGGGAAATTAAGCATAAGATTTTTAGAGTCCATCACCGGTCGAACGGAGATAAACTTGCCTAACTCCTTTTCTCCTAATGGCGTATGAGGATATCTTGGAGGCTCACGATCGGTGTTTCTTACCGCAGAGAATTTCTCAGAAACCCATGACTGCAACGTATCAAGAGAGTCCCTACCAATAACAACCAGCTTCATTAGGTTAGCAGAATAATGCTCAGAGTGAAATTTTATAAGTTCTTGTCGAACATCCACTCCTTTAGATTTGGGGATAGTCTCCAGTGTGTTGAGATTACCAGTTGAAAACTTGTGATATGGATGATCCCGGTTGGACAATGACTTGTCCAACTGAAGCAACCGCCACATATCACTTTGCAGGTTTTTCTTATTTTCAGAATCCACTGCTCTGATTTCTCTATCATTACAACTTGGTGAAAACAAAGGAGCGATAAAGAATTGCGCAAATCGATCCAAGGCGCCTTCTAAATATTCTGCATTAACTTCGAAAAAATAGTTAGTTTCATCTGCTGCAGTATAAGCATTAGCACTACCCGAGTGTTCAGCAAGATATTGATTGTAATCATTTTCACTTGGATATTTTTCAGTTCCCATAAAGAGCAGATGCTCGCAGAAGTGAGCCAAACCAGGAAGCTCCTCCGGATCTGAAAATGCACCCACGTTAACATCCAAGGCAGCAGAGGCCTTATCACAATCGGGATCATGGATCAGCAGTGCCTCCAATTTATTCGGCAATGTGACGACTCGATATTGCCTATCATCTACAACTGGCCGTTCCAAATTCGAAGCGACTAGTAGTGGAGAGGAATTCGACCCATCGGCGGCAGTTGCCGTAGATGTCGAAAAGTTCATAGATACCATTCCTGTTTTTAGCTTATTAGTTTTGCCATTCATAATTTTATAATCGACGACAAAAACTTACTCGAATCAAAGCTGGTGCAAAGATGGAGACGGCTATTTGTTGAGATGTGTTTATCGGGGAGCGGGTTTCGACTAACAGCGTTTAACCTATTAAAAACAGCAGGTATACCTCTTAATACACCTTGCCCAAATCTTTTCATCAAACGTCAGACCTTCGGAGTCTTAAAAAAACACACACACGCTAACTAAAGATGATGGTAAGTGAATCTGTTTGAATATAACCGCTCGAATCAGTGGCGTTGTAGAATAAAGTAAAGGCGTATTTTTGGTACTGGGCGGTACAGG